>VZTV01095803.1:19976-37558 GCA_013400875.1 Anhinga rufa | reverse complement strand
GTCACAGTGAGTTGTGATCAAAGCAGCTTGAAATTTTGTCATGGCTCAGTGATACAGTTTATGACCCACCTTTCACTGGAGACCTAATGAGCCAATGACAATGGACTTGCAAGTTTTTAGGGGGTCATTTTTCAGAATTCAAGCCTCTGGTAAACAGCTCACTGTAATTCTAATAAAAGTATGGCCTAAGCATAATTAAGCACTCTCTGGACGGCTCTAAAGCTTGGACTGAGAAGTCAAGCGACAGAATTTCTGCTGGCAGATGTTAAAAAATTATTTAATTCTTCTTGTGCTGTCTAGTTTATGACTTTCTTGCTTGCAGACTTATGGAAAAAAATACTACCCTGACAAAGGGAACTCCCAGCGGCCACATGCAGGAGATACTATGAGAAAAGTAAGGTCCAGTCTAAGCCTTTTCATCTCCAAGCTGCAAATTCCCTTTGACTAACAGAGTGTCTTCTGTTGGGTCAGCTAGTTTTGGCTACTCAAGTGAGCACAAGTCAAGAGAGTTGATTGGTGACAACTCACATTTTTCCAAACTGTATTATGAAAATCTCACGTAAAATTAGGAAACTGAGTTTAAAGGAGACAGATGTAACAAAACATGAAGAATTATTAGTTTCTTTCTCCTTCTTCAGTACTTCAAAACAAGGTGAAGGCCAGTTTTCTGAACTACTAGGGTATTAGTGGGGCATTGTTCTTATTTGTACTATAACAGCGTATGGGGATCCCAGCTCTGTGCAGGGGCGTGGTGCTATTTTTTGCTACATGAACACAGAGCAATCACTGCCCTGAAGAGCCTCTCAACTAGCACCTGGGCAGCTCAGAGCGTTTCTGGAATAGGCATTGCTAGAATAGAGGGGCTAAGGATCCCTCAAGTCCAATCTCCTGCCTTTGATACTGGCCAGCATCTTATGCTTCTGTAGAAGATACAGTTCAGTAAGTGATTTTAAAAGTATACTCCTGTACGGAAACATAATCCTGTGCAATAGATCCTGTGTTGGCTGTGTGCTACTTAGATTAAGATGAATTTATGGCACTAGCATATAAAAGTTTGCCTTAAATTTCATGTGGTAGCACGTTGCACAGATTATATGCTATTTCTTAATCCTGTTTTTGTATCAGATTTGTGGGTTTTGGCCTTTAATTTCATCATGTGTCCTTTTGTCCTTTTATTACTAGGGGTTTGTTATATGCAGTGGTTTTCTGTCTCTACATGCATATATATATATGTGTGTGTGTGTGCGCGCGCTACCACACAGTGGACTTTTCTCCACCATTTCTCTCTTACGTGTTTTCATGCTGAGCTTTGGTCTAATAGCATTCCTTTAAATATACTTTAAGGAAGGAAGATGACATGATTGTTATGGTAAATAGAAGCCAAGGTGTTGTTACCTTATAGCTCTGAGGTTATTGTAAGAGAGAATTTAACCTTACCGATCTGAGTATCCCTTCTTTACACAGTAGATCCCGTGCCCAGGGAAAAATGTTTCTGTAGGTGATAGAAAAGGATTCTGATGCAGAACTAGCAGAAGATTTGAGATCCTGACTTCCTAATTATTTCAGTAGGGACTTAGGGGTGTAAAGATAGTACTCATTATATCGTGGCTTGTATGCTTAGGGTAAGACTTCATGCTGAGTCTTTTTTCACACCCAAGGATTTAATATTTTCATTCCTATCTCTTCCTATAATTGCCTCCAGACTACTCCTGTAGGGGATGTAGAGCTGGGACAGATATTAGCAGCATGAGGAAATTTCAGTTTTTAAGAGAAGCAGATTTTTTTGCACTTACATGGCTGGGAGCAGTATACTGCTGAAGCTGCATATCACGTAGGTTTTGGGGTGTTTCTTAACCTGGGCTTGCAGCGCGTAGAAGGAAGCATTATAGTGGGACCTTAAAGGCTGGGGAGAGGCAGTGAACTCTCACTGATAGTATTGTAAGCAGCACCTGCAGTAGCTCAGGAGAGTGTGCTGGAAAACAAGCTTTGTTCTTACATAGCCATCAAATGCCTCTGTAGTTGGAGGCACAATCAGTGGAATTACAGAAATGTGCATTTAGCTGGGAAGAATGAGGTAATAACAATTAAGGAAAAAACCCACTTGCTGATAATCCTCTACAAGTATAGCATGAAAGGAAAAGGTTTAATTTCCATTGTAGCTCAACGGATTTCTGCTGGGGCAAAGCAGTGTGCTGTCAGGCTAGGTTCAGAGGCAGCCAGAACCTCCAGGTGAATTAGTCAAGCTTTCTCTGCTTCTTTGGACCAAGAGTGGCATTTCAAACAGGATTTAAAAATTAGGAGAGTGCTCAGTTTTAACAGAACAGACGTTTCTAGGTATTTATTAACTGTTTTACTCTGTGTATTTGTCAGCTGTGTTTGAAAACCTGGGACAATGAATTCAGAGTAGAGCACACACAGATGCTCAGTCACTGTGGTGATGGATAGGTTTATGTCAAATAAAAGTGGTTGCTCATAACTTTCTGGGAAGATGGACAGAGAAAGGTTGGTCTGAACTTACAGCTTGTGCTAAAAGAAACACTTGATACCCACACGCATCATCACTTGTGTTGTGCTGTAGTTGTGCTGAGAGCCACACAAACATAAACCAAAACGATTATCCTTTTACCCATTCCTGCTTTCCTTTCCAAGTAAACGCTTGTATCCAAATACTTCCTGTAGCAGCAGGTAGGGCTGTTCCAGAGGTATAGGGTGGAAGCGGGTTTCATTCTCTGAAGTAAAAGAAGCTTAGAATCTTGGCTAATAAAATCCCTGGTTAGTTAAGGGACAATAATGTTCATTTTCTCATTCACAACTTGGTCCTCTTCCATTAAAATTACAACCTTAAACTGCATGGTCTGTTTTAGATGATAATCTGTAATTAATGACTGGATAATGGCATTTTTTGTTGGTGGAGGTTAGCATGGTGTGTTTGAGGATACAATTCAAAGTCAAACAATTTCCCTCTTACAATTAATTCAGTGTCACAGTGGTGTAAAAATACACCCGGTGTTATCAGCCAGTCCAGCATTCCTCATCAATTAAAGGATTGCTCATGCAGCTTTTGCAGCACATCATAAAGCCTTTGTTCCCAGCTGATCAAAGCACCACTTCACAGTGATCAGATGCTGTCAACAAGCAGAGATCCTCGGGGCACTTGTGGCTGTTCCTTCTTGCTTCTCTTCAGCAGGGAGCATTTGTGGCTCCAATTGTGTCGGCAACAGGCACAGCTGGTTTTGCTCAGAGAATACAATTACATTCTAAATGTCTGGCAACAAAGGCATTAAAAAGAAAGAGCTGCATTCAGAGGCTTCTGGAATTGAGGAGCTGATAGCTATCCTACCACTCTACACACTCCGGTGCAGCAGACAACCTGCAAGTTTAACAGCTCAGAATGTTTCTGATGAGCTTCCAGTTACTGCACTTACTTCTGACCTCCAGCCCTGTGACTGTTTGAGTGGTGGTTTCCCGGTGTCCTTCCCTGCACCGCTCCTGAGGTGGGAGACCTGGACACTGCTCGTGCCCTGGTCCTACCACCACAGAGAGAGGGATGGGGGCATGTACTCAACAGGGCCAAATGCCTGCTGGTGAAATGTGTGAGACTAGCTTCATTTCATAGGTAGTTCCATAAGTGGCTCCGAGACTTTCTTAGAATCTTTTGCATTCAATTTGCTTATCTCTAAAATGGGCCCAGTGACCGCCTCCCAGGCTTTCCGTAGCACGTAGGATGCTTGGAGAAAAGGCACTCTGTGGGTTACCAGAGTGATGAGCCATCACTCTAACCACCTGCCTGGTTTTTTAAACTTTGCAAGAAAGGACCATTCCAGTTCTGGGAGTCATTGTATTAAAATCAGTTTGTTCTCCCATAAGCCTCATGGGGGAAGAAGTAAAGACAGTTGGTCTGCCTTCTCTCATTCTTTTCAGGTTAAAACACCCAAAAAGCAATTTGGCCCATTGTGTGGAAAGACTTTGCCTGCAAAATTGAGACACAGTCTAGCATTGTGAATGTTACTTTCATAACGGGTATCTCAGGAGCACTGGCTGGAAGATGAAATGCATGGCAGCAGGTGGGTAGGAGACCTCTGTTCAGTTCTCAAGTCTAAACTATTCCCAGAACTTCATTCCGGAAAGGCCTGAACAGTGACCAAATAGTGGTGCTTTGCAACAGTGCTTTCACACTTACTTTCCAGTAGCGTATCTATCAAATGATGTAGCTACTAAGTAGTTTACTTCTGAAGTAACATTTTAAGAGAACTCCAGAATTCCAGCTGACGTTACAGTTCAAGTTGGCATATGATTTTATTTTAGGGGACAATTTTCCCAGCTTCTCAAGAGTTACGAGGTGGGCGTTTAGGCCACGGACGTACTGGGCTAGTCCTGTCAGTGTAGCCCGGCTCCACGCCGGTCCCTGCACACCTTTGATGTGAGAGCATCACGGTAAGTCAGTCACAGCTTTTCCTTTTATTCGCAGTAATGGTAGATCTGTTTCCATGTGAGTGAAACAGTGTAGGGAAAAGGCAGAGAAAGGGTGTTTTTTTCCCCTAAAAGCCTTTAGCAGTAAGTAACAAATTCGCTTTTAAGGGGAATATTCGGTTTTCTGAGCCGCTGCAGGTCTGCCATGTCCCAGTCCTGAGGCACCACCCCATGGTCACATCGCACCAGTGCAAGCGCAGGACGTTCTGGGTGACCACTGTGCTCTCTGTTGTGACATCGGGTATGTGCGACTTCAGGTAGGTGAACCAGGGCGCTGTCAGCCCTATTGGACTTAATTTCTTAGGGATTAAACACGTAGGTGCCTTTTCTCATTAACAATTTCTCTTGCTCACATACTATAATAATGAGGTGTATTCAGTACACTGAATTTGTTAGCAATTGTCCTTTGATATCATCCCCAAAGAATTGTGTTTCCGTCTATGCCTGTGTGTAGGTATGCCCATGCTGATGCTCTTTGAACACTGCTGCCTAGAGATTCGCTTGTAATTATGTTGGAAGAAAATAATGATTTTACGAAAGATTTCACAAGATCGGTGTAGCAAGAAATTTTAATGTTCTTTCATTTGTTACTACATCTCTCTGGGGAAGTTAAAACTGGAATACTTGGGCATTCCTGCTGAATGCCGCATTTCAGACCTAGTTCTTAATAACATCCTGCTTCCCAGCAGGCAGTTTCAGAAGATACTCTAGTCCGTGTATGCTTACAGCAAAATTTTAAAATCACAGTTAGGTGATTGTGTTCTAGGAAGTGTTGTGGTTTAACGCCAGTCGGCACCTAAGCTCCACACAGCCGCTCGCTCACTCCCCGCCACTGGGATGGGGGAGAGAATCAGAAGGGTAAAAGTGAGAAAACTCGTGGGTTGAGATAAAGACAGTTTAACAGGTACAGCAAAAGCCACACGCACAAGCACAGCAAACCAAGCAGTTCCTTCACCCCTCCCCATGGGCAGGCAGGGGCTCAGCCATCCCCAGGGCGGCAGGGCTCCGTCGGGTGTAACGGTGACTTGGGAAGCCAAACGCCATCACTCCCAACGTCCCCCCTTCCCCCTCCTTCCCCCAGCTCCATGTGCTGGGCCTGACGCCGTGTGGTGTGGGACGTCCCTGGGGTCAGCTGGGGTCACTGTCCCGGCCGTGTCCCCTCCCAGGCCCTGGTGCCCCCCAGCCCCGCGCTGGTGGGGTGGGTGAGAGGCAGGAAAGGCCTTGGCTCTGCGCAAGCCCTGCTCAGCGGGAATGGAAACATCCCTGGGTTATCAGCACTGTTTCCGGCACAAATCCAAACCACAGCCCCGTACTGGCTTCTGGGGAGAAAATTAACTCCATCCCAGCCAAAACCAGCACAGGAAGGCACAGGCCTACCTCAACAGTTATTTTATAATCTGTCTGATTTAATAGTTGCATACATTTACTGTTTCTGTAGAAACCTGGAATAACTGAACTGATGCGAAGGTTAGTGTTGAACTGTGAATAGCAGGAAAGCTGGGCATGTACGGAAGTAAATAAATGAAGGCTGCATTCCGTGTTGTCCTTGAAATGCTCTGACCAGCCCTGTGCGCCGTCCTTGCTGTGGCAAGGTGGGTGTAAGCGGTGCAACCGCTACACCACAAATCAGCCTCCAGATTCCAGAAGGGGTACCAGCCATCCACCCGCGTTCACAGCCATCCACCACGGCCTTTATTAGCACGCACGTTTGGATATATATGATGATGGTATAAGAATTATTTACCTCTTCCCACTCTGAAAGGAGCTCAGAAAAGCAGTACATTTAGTGAAGACATTTCAAGCAAATAAAAATCTAGTTATTGTTCTTCCCTTATGAATGAGCAAATAAATGTGTAACTGATTATTGTTTTCCTGTAATTAGCCCTGTTTGCTGTGGAATTAATTTGACCTTTTATTTCTATTCACGCTTCTTGCAGAATTAAAATGTTGTGAAGCCTTTTGTAGCGGAATGTCAAAAGGATGCTTCTTGGAACAAACCAAAGGCAAAGTGCATCAGTAAGTCAGTGCTGATAGTCACGAATTTGAACGTTTCTGTGTAAATATTTATATTTAAAACATTGGTTTTGTAAAGACAGTGATGGAATTTGCAGTATGAGAAACATTTCCTTCCGTTTGGTAATTATTCCATCTCTTGTCAAAGCGCATTTTGTGTTTGTAAGTTGGAAGATGCTTCAATTTCTGCCGTTCTTTAAAATCTCTAAAAAGCACTGATGGTTATTTAAAATTTTTTAAAAAAAAAAGTGTGGTAGCGTCCTTTGAAATAGAGGACGACCTCCCAACAGTTTTGTGTAACTAGCAAAGGCATCATCAGCACAGGAGAAAGATACAGTACCTGTGCTCTGAGAGTACTTGTACAATTTATCTTTGATCAGTGCGTGTTCATTAATATACGTGTGTACACGGCGTGCAGTGTGAGTCTTGCACAGTCACAGCTTAATCTAATGGATGGGAGTGCAAATTTTCCGAGGACGCCACAGAATCTACCAAAACGTTTCCAGCTCTCGGTACTCAAGCGCGGCGTTACTAACGTCTGCCAGCCCAGCTGTGGGCACAGAACCTTCACCGGTATTCCCGTTATCGCCAGTGAAGAGGCCTTGTACCATTCCCTGCAGATCACAGCTGAGTCCTGCTTGATTAGGTTGACTTTTTCAGCGCACTAACTTTTATTTTCTTTTTTTTTTTTCTTAATGTATTTTTGAACTGCTTTAGCTATCGACTGGGGTCAGCCTGCGGACACAGCCAGCCGTGCCGTTACATACGTTACAGGGCCTGAGGAAACCACCTCCCATGCTGAAATTCAGTACCAGTGTGATGCCCACATCTGCACCGTGAAGGCTAATAACAACGGTAGGTCCAGAACATCAGATGAAGAGTGGTTCTTGGTTCTGATGGTGCAGAGTGAATACCCTGACCTACACAGGCATGCCTGTAAAGGTCAGCAGAACCTTTCTGAAACACAGTACAAAGGCTGTTAACTTTGGGAAGCATTATTTGCATTTTTAAGGCTGTGCACCTAAGCATACAGAAAGGGACCCTGGGTAGGCTTAATTCAGTAACAGCTGGGAGCTTAGCACAGTCTTACCGTTCCCTGTTAGTGGCATTTAATGGTATTAGATCCTGCGAATAGCCAGAGCGGGTAAGTGATGCGGGATACGACGTCTGCCAGCGCCTGTGGCGTGTCACTTCCGTGGTGCTTTAAGCCGATGCCCAGCTATTCTGTTCGCTTGTTCTTATTTTTGTTGTCTCTGTGAGATGCAGGTAAATACACATGCAGTGGCGCTGGATACTGGAAAAACGCCAAAGGAGAAATAACCCCTCCTGTCTGTGACCCGGGTACTGCACGAACGTACAAGACAGCTGGAAACAGCAGTTGCTGCAAAGTCATTACCAAGCTCTGGGCTGGTACTGACAGTTGCTGGTCTGCGGTCAGGCTTTGCTACAGAGAGCGCGAGGCGGACTGCGCGTAGGGCGATACCAATGGACACCGCTTGCCTCGAAGCAATGCACCTACGTGCACCTGAGTTGAAACCGCAGAACGTTTCCCGTAACAAAGGGGCTTCTAGGCTCCATCCTGCGATGCTTCTTCCTAAATACCAGCCTGCAGCGAGCTACAGGCGCCGGGCTGTTATCAAGTTACTCAGCTAAGCGACTCCGATGTTTATGTAAAGAGTTAAGTAGCAGGTATAATAGCATGGCTTTCTTGGCTTTTCCTTTAGGACCTTTAAGTTGATGAGGCAGAACCACCTCATTGTAGAATGTTCATTTTAAAAATCTGATTACCAGATTACCACCTTTATGTTACTCTGATTTTCAAAACGGCGAGTGCTACAGCTGCTGTTTAACAGGGGGGAACAACAACAAAACTAAAACTGTTACGCTAAGTGCACAGCGGGACGGGCACTCCCTGTAGTTACTAATACTGACCTTGTATGTAGCTGTTAAATTGTTTACTATTTTAACATGCCTTGGTCTTGCCTGAGGCTCCCTGTTGCTGCCTGCATTGCAGATTAATGCCAGAAACTCCATTCAGTTCCCCTTGATGAGAGTAGAAAGCTGAACTTTCAGTTTATTCCAGCTCTCTTTTGGAGAATGCAGTTTCATAAATCACTAAATTGTTGTTGCTTTTAAATTGCTTGGCATTGTTTCTGACAAGAAAATTGAACCGCGCTCCAGAAGTATTTGTGAGGGGAAAAAGCCCTGAACGCCCTCACTGCAGAGCACCGGGGTTTGGGGCTTTTCTTTCTTTTTTTTTTAGTGCTTGTACTGCTCAGTTAGTTATTCTGTGAAATTACTCAAGATTCAAGACTGAGTTTTGGGAGAAACAGTTTACAATGTAAAAGCATAATTGTTCCTCTTATCCCTTAGATTAGAATATCCATTACCTTAATTTACATTCAGAACAAACGCTTCTCTGTGCCCAAATTCCTAAGCAAAACTGTCTCTCTTGATTACAGAACTTTTCCAAAGGCTGTTTGTAATACTAATGAAAATTGTACTCCGAATCAAATATTCATTTGCAAGCAATTTTACCATTCCAAAACAATCTAGGAATTACATTTAGAATCATTAACTTAATTTAATCCATACAAGCATAACAATTCAGTGTCCAAATCTTAAAATGTGTAACATTTACTCCTGCTTTCATTGTTTTGCAGCTCGTGGAAGGCGGAGAAGTGGAACTGTGGAGCGTAGGTCTGGAGGAAGGAGAGCCAAGCCCCGAGAATTTACCTGGCAAGTGCTGTTAATTACGGAGCAAGGAGGATTAAGAGGTGGTTTCCTTTTGTACGACAGCTGGGTTCTAACAGCTGCTCATGTCGTAGCTGATCAAAGAAACCCCTCAACTCTGAGGGTTAAATTGGGGATTTTTGAACAACTGCTCGTTCTGCTGTGAAGAAGCCCCGGCAGAAAACATTTTTATTCATGGAGGTTATAAAAATGATGTTGTCAACCTTGACAAGGATAACTGCACCGGTCAGACTGGAGCATGAAGTCTGTTAGTACCAGCATCACAGCCCTTCGCTTACCGGGAAAAGATGGATTTCAAATGAGAGCAAATGATGGGGTCGAACCAAGACGAGGCGCTCTTCTGTTGTGCCGCTGCGCACCGCGTGGGTAGCCGTCAGCCAGAACGGACGTACCGACGCGCAGGCACATCAGCCACTCAATGGCAGACCCCGGCTGGTGCCAGCCAACGCGCTGCGCGCGGGCGCCGAGGGCAGCGGCGCCACTGGCGCTCCGGGACGCTCAGGCCAGCCAACGGTTTGTCGTCGGACTGGGCTCTTGCGGGGCAGCGGGCGCTCTGTACAGGAGTCACACTTCCCGCCCTTGCACTGGAAGCAGTATTTTAAATAATTCTTAAAAGACTTTTATTTAATTCCTACCAGCTATTACTTATGACATTAATAGCTAGAGTATTTAAATACTTAGAATAGAAATAGAATACTTTACATACAACACCAAATCCTTAATGTTTATTAGGCTTAAAAGTTCTGTTAAAAAAAAAAAGCCGAGTACCCAAACACACTATTAATTCGTTTTCTGTCCCAGCAGCTGTTAAGAGCTTTAGATTTGCAAAATTGCCATCTGCGTAAAGAAGGGGTTACTCTGTACCTAACCAAGTGCGTTTTGTTTTCTTCTACGTGGTGCTGCGGATTTTTGCAAGGCTGCACCTTTTGCAGGACAGCGGCAGAGCGGCAAGGCACGGCACACCGCTGCCTCGCGTGTGGCTGGCAGCTGAAGACTCCCGGCAGCACCAGCCGCGCGCCGTGCCTGGGGACAGTTACGCACCAGGCTGCACACCTCCACCTACCTCTGCGAGTACCCGCCGTACCCAGCGCTGCAGGGACAGCTCTACACCCCTGCCGCCAGCTGCAAAAACGGTGGGTTTCCAAATAGTTTTGTAAAGAATAAGCTTTCACATTCAGGTTTGTAACTTCAGGACACGTTCAGCTGACAACAGATTCTCAGATTAGAAGCAGTGTTATAACAAACTGTTTTGACTACAATAGATATGCCCTTACAATTATATAAACGTCCTCTTTCTTAGAACATGAGCGAGATGCATCATTAGTATTTCACTTTCTAGTATAACTGAAAATGAAATCTCTTTAAAAAAAGACTCCAAACACTTCAGTATGTTTCAAGAGTAGTTTATTTACTCACTTATAAACACTAGAGTAGGCAAAGCAGTTAGAAAATACTACTAAAACTTGAAAATTATTCTAAAATTTTCAGGGATTTTGTTTGAAGGTGAAGGAAGGCTAAAATTATTAGCAAAGACTACTCAGTGCTGCCAACCAGCCTGTTAAAACCTAAACCTGGACAATTGAAACAAAATTAAAGCCATGCTAATTACAAAAACTTACCATGACGTTCCTTGCAGGGGGGTCACAGTTAGTCTTTGGAGGTCCAAGAATACCATTTTTAAGTGTTACTCAGCAGAAGTAGCTGGTAATAGTGCAAGTGCTAAAATGCAAAATTCACAGATGGTACAGAGTTGGGAGATTATTCTGGCTTAGGTGCAGAAAGAAAAAAATCTAAGCAACTTTTTGCAGCGGGACATGAACAACAGAAGTGTGGGATTACTTTTCAGCCTGAGTGTTTAGCACCCCTCTTTAACCCCTTTAAGATGTACATTGAGACCCAGCTGGTTTTTTCATACTGCAAGTGGAAATCTAAGAGCAGTGCAGTTTTGTCCGCTATTTAGATGGCCTTCTATTCACAAGCCTCAATGTAACAGGCAGTACTGAAGGCAGAACTTGAAGAGTTAAATAGGTTAAAACCTGTGTAAATATCCATATTCAGAACGCTCATAGCTACAGCACAGCAGCAGGGCGTACACAGAGTACGGAGCAACCTTCAGTGGGTTTCAAGCGCAAGTAGATTTAACAATTCCTCACCTCCTACCGCCAGTGGAAGTTATCTTCCACCAGTTTCTGCTGAAACATCCTGCTCTTTGTTGAGAAGCTGCCTCTTAGTTGACACTCCTGCACCTACAATCAACCTAGTTTTTCAGATTAAGGCTCCTATCACAGTCTAGGTACATTTACTCATGCTTTATTCGGCTGGAAAGTCTGCCCCGTGCCTAGTCTTCTGGGCCGAAAGTGTTGCAGAACCCTACTTCCCACGAGGGGACTGGTCTAAAAAACAAGCTAAAACCATACATCTCCCCCAAAGGAGACGCTGCGGACAGCAACACATCTCGCCACTGTTTCCGTTTCCCCCAGCCCACTTCTGATGAGGAACTCCAGCTCCTAAAAGAATACGTAAGTAACGTTCCTTGGTACAGAGGCAATCTGGAGGGAACTGCTTACCATTCTAGGTGCGGGCACCCAAACGTGTGGGAACTGGATTTTAGATCTATACGTATCACTGAACAGTGCAAAAATACAGTGGCTTAGAGTTGGGTGTCGGGTATCGATACATGATGAGCGGTGGCTCCGTTTGACTTGTCAACTTTTAGAGCACGCTTATCTGAAACAAACCGAATTACTGCAAAAAAGCTTTACAGAAGTTCATCTCAAAAGGGTACAATTAATTAACTGCTATGAATTCTTTGCATTCAGGGCTGCAAAACAAAGACACATATTACTTAAATCAGTTTTATTTAAGAATTTCCTACAGTGACAAATCTTATAAAAAGCATCCAGACACGAAACTGCAGCAAACAGCATTCTTATGGATATCTTACAGACAGTGGAACTTCCACCCTGGAGAGGCACACTGAGCTCGCTAGTGATCTCTGCCGCAAGAGCTACTGCAAAGCACACCACAAGCTCAATGTTCTCATCACAAACCCCATCGTCTTCAAGTCACATTACCACACTTACAGATCATTAACAGAAAAAAAAACCACACACCATACAGCATTCACAGCAGTTGACATAAGGGAAAAAAAATACAAATATTCATTTCACATAACACATTCAACTAATTCATTAACTAGGTATAAAACCCACTTAAAGTCTTCCACATATGGATGTCCTTTGAACGCAATAAACACTCGTACTTTATTTGCTATCATTGCTCTCCGCACACTCTCTCACCAAAGCCACAGGATTGAGAGACATCTCGCCAAGTAAAATAAAATCCCATAATGCACCACCAGGTCTCTGCATGCGCTCTCTCCTGTATCTCGCACATACCAGCCCTCTCATGCCTCGGCACCACCATCAATCCCACACAAGGTTTCAAAAGTTCAAACAGCCTTCTGGTTCCATCTCACAGCCTTGCGTTCATAGCGTTGATACGACTCCATGAAATAAAGAGTAGCGGATAAAAATGGAACACCCACCGTCTAAGACGCAGCATGTGCGGTGTGATGAAGTATTCTTGGATGAGAAAGCATGTAGACAGAAGTATTCCTAAGGCAGAATATTTACAGCACTGCTTTCAATGAAGTGCTTCTTCCATACACATTTGAAATGAGATGAACTGCGGAGATTAAATGAAGCCTTCATATCGTACTTTAGTATGGAGGGGAGACAGTGTTAAAAAAAAAAAACACAAACGAAACAGAAACGACACCGTGTTCTCCAACTGGGGCACTTGGAGAGTCTTATGGTGGGATCAAATTAAAAACAGGAGGGAGAGAATGCTGTTTCTGACCAATGGTTTCCATTTTGAACATGCAAAGAATTCAGGTAGCCAGGAAACAAGGGATAGAGTATTACAGGAGAAACCTTTCCTATCGACTGTAGTGTTAGTTTACCTAGCGGGCAAACAGCAGTCCACTTCCAAACATTCAGTATTCCAACAAGATATGTAACAAAACTTAGAAAATTCCTTTTACCTTTCTTTTCTTTTTCTTTTTTTTTTTTTTAAAAAAGAAAAATGTCAAAAATACTGCTGAATATACTGCACACTGAACAAACTGATTTGGAAAACTTTAGTATATATGTAATTTACAGTATACTTACCATGAGTTAGAAAAATTTGATTTCCCACCACAGAGTCAGTATGAGAGCCCACTGCGTCTACATTCCCCAGCCTGACGATTTGGAATCCATGCTTGAACCAAAGCCTCCGTTAAACCCGCTGCTGGAGCCCGCGTTCGAGGCCGAGCCCCAGCCTATCGCTGCCCCCGAGTTGGAACCGCCGTAGGAGTTATTTCCTGAACTAAAGCCCTGGTTCTGCTCCCGCTGCATGTTGCCTTGAGGCTGGTTGTTTCCCGACGGCCCCGACTGGTTCTGCTGACTAGCCAGCATGCCCATCATTCCCCAGCTGCTCTGCAGCGCTGCCTGCGCTGCCGCCATCATGGCGGGGTTGATGCTAAAGGCTCCGAAGTTCATCCCTCCACCCATGTTACTGCCCTGGTTGTTACCCAGTCCTCCCCCACCTCCTCTGCTGTTGCCAAACCCCCCTTGATTCCCAAAACCTCCCGGATTACCACCAAATCTTCCACCTCTCTCTAACTGTCTATTGCTATTGTGCTTAGGTTCAGCATTGGATATATGTACGCTGATTCCTTTAATGATCAAGTCCTCTCCACAAAGAGACTGGGCAACCTATAAGAAATAAGGGATTGATTAAATGTATGCTAGACTTCTTTTTTTAAGCGTTAGTAGTACAAGACAAAAAACCCGCATATGATTGTGAGCAGATATCTAACCTGCAAAGGAAGCATACGCATATACTTAATCCAATTTGAAGTGGTTTATCTGGGCATTCACTACTACACTAACCCCTCTGTACAACAGCAGCTGAGGCGCGTCACCTCGGACAACTCAATGCAGCGAATCAAGCTAATACCGCTGGAATTCGCGGGACAGCGGACAAGTAAGTGTTCCATGTGTCGTTCCAGAAATACTGCTTTATCAAGCTACTGAAACGTAGGCTAAGTATGACGCTGAAATATTTTAAGACCTACCTGATCATCTGCAAATGTAACAAAGGCAAAAGCTCGGAAGGGTTTAGGAATGAAGACGTCTACCACTTCTCCGTACTGGGCAAAGAACTGTCGGAGTTCATCTGCCGTCATGTCCTCAGTGCAGCGCCCAACGAACACTTTCCTGCTACGCAAAGGTTCGTCAGGACTTTGCTGGAGAGAATCGAAGAGAAAGAGAAGAAAAAAAAAAAAACAAGAAAAAAAAATGGCGGCTATCCTCGAGCACCGAGTTACATTACGATGCAGGGCCCTGTTCTGAGGACTGAAGAGCAAGAAAGTCCGAGACTAAGTTACACAGCAAACAGACAGACAGAAGCTTCAGGTTCGGTTTTGAATTCAAAGACTCACTCCAGTCTTCCCTAGGTTAGTTATTCCACCTGCTTTACTCGCCATTTATTCACGCAGCAGACGAGTTAAGCCGGTACTGCTGGACATTAAAACACATTATTTTCAGATTTCCATCTGTACTTAATTCCCCCAAATAACTAGCTGGTTTTCCAACACTTCTCGTTCACTTCCTGCTCACCCACCTCCTCCCTATTTTCCTTCCTTGCTCTCACTTGTCCTGTCCATTCACAGACTGAAAAGCCACATCCAAGAGCAGAGTATTAATCTGTTCTTCTGCTCAAAAAGTGCACTTTGTGTGCTTGGTAAAAATAAAACTAGCCACAACTACAGAAGTACCTTAGAATTGGGAAGTTTACAGTCACACCATCTTCCATCTATCATGTGCCGCTGAGACATTACTTTCACCTGGGTTTCATAATCCGTAAACCGTACAAAACCAAAACCTTTGGAGTGGCCAGTTTTAATATCCTTCTTAACCTAAGACAAAAAAAAAAAGCAGACTTTTAAAAAGATGGCAGAAACAACACACGCCTGTATTTGTGACTTAATGACATGCTCTTTACCAGTTACCTCCTCTGTCAACCTCGATATTAAGGTCACCAGAAAATGTACACAAAACATTTCGATTCTCTCACTGCATATGTGCACCTTTTCTTTCAAAAATGACCATTACATTATACAGTCAAAGCAGGGGCCTGTGACACCTACACATTTAAAATTACTAGCTTGCCTTGAGCCCAAGCATAACCAAAACCGGGACATAAATATTTTGTAGTATTGCGAGGGCAAAGCCAGACCAGCTGCGTAAGCAACGCCAGCACCACAGGGGCAAACCCGCGCAGCTGCGCGCAGGAGGCGCGCGAGTAACAAGGATAAGGCACAGGTGTATCAGGTGTATCCCCGCCTGGGAGGATAAAAACATCACGCATGAAGGCAGGAGAAAACCGAAGCAAGTTTGTCTTCTGACTTCTGCCATCAGAGAGCCCTCACGCCTGGCCAGGCCATCGCGGCAGCTCAGGCCACCGAGGTCCCAGGCACCCACGCTAACCAGGCAGCACCAGCTCCGCCGCGCGCTCGGCTGACGCGGGATACGCGCAGTACAGACCAACAGTCTGGCGCAGGCAGCGAGAATACAGAAGTAACCGCTAGTATGAAGCGAGCTGTTTCTGAATGAATTTAGTAAAGTTATGTTTGAGAGTTTATCGGTCTTGTAAACACTCCCATCACAGCAGCCTCCAATTACTTAGCGCACACACACATATTCAGCTGCCACAATAAGAGCAACATAAAATAAAAGGCTTTCAAAAACCCTGTACCCATTCAGCTGATCTGCATGAATTACCACTCCCAAATATCCTTGGCCATCGGTACCTACACAAGCCCGCAGCTACAAAGCTCACGGAACAAAATGCAGCCTGGAAACAGACACGCAGCTTCAGATCTCCGGGCTTATACGGCTCTGTTTCTTTTTACTGGCTTCGTCAGAAGCCTGATTTCTACCTAACGTCCCTCTTTACTTGGGCTGCGAAAGGATTTTACCTGCACCATCAGAACTTCTCCAAATGTACTGAAATATTCCTTTAAGTCTTGTTCAGTCGTTTTCCAGGGAAGACCCAAGACTATTAAATCCGAAGTCTTCTGTACTGCTCGTTTCACTTTCACGGCTGATGATGCATCTGTTTCATCCATTTTTCTCTTATTATCTGAATATAAAGAAGTACATTAGACATCATCCGCAACCACGGGAATTGCTTCCGCTGATCATGAACTGCACGGTATAAAATCATAGACTACGATGACAGAAAGTACAGGCTACCAGGCTACGAAAGAACACGTGCCAGCTGCTGGGGGCTTATTGTTACACTCCATATCCACCTGTCCACAAGTATAAGGAGAGAAGAAAGAACAGTTTACACCAAAGTCCTCCTCCGAAACGCACTCTGACTGAGTTTTGCGTTAGCTTACTAAAGTATCACCCAGTAACATTCACAGTCCTATAAAGGCGTGGAGAAGACACTGATTTTTAACAGGAATATTTCATGAGCAATTTACTTCCTTTCCCCCGCCCCTTTTTTTTTGGAGGGGTGGGGCGGGGTGGGGTGGTCAGGCTCCTCTTTTCCCGAGCATTTGTTTTAAATGCTACCTCTGACCAAACCGTGGCTCGAGGAGAAGCATCTGCGAGTACACAGAGATCCCGTTACACAGCCTTCAAAGGTCTATGTAAGCCTGTAAACCCTCCAAGGATAACGCAAGGCCTTGTCGTTAAAGTGCTCGTACGAGTAGGGAGGTAAAAATCTTACTGCTCATCTGACAACTCAGTGGTGTCAAATCTACTCTGCGGGACAGATGCACGAATAAAACTGCTGAACTTCTGTAAATCAACAGGAGCCGTGTTAAATCAGCAGTGACTCACACGGACCTCCTGCCCGAAAAAGCAAGCTTGTACAGAAAAAGCCGAAGGAACGAAGACAAACCTTTGGGATAATTAACAACATAGACCAGGTTTCCCCACCCGGCCTCGGGCGCGTGCAGAATGCCTTCCACCAGCCGGACGCCCCTCATGCACTGCGACACCGGGTTCCTGTAGCGCAGCCCGCAGGCGCCGGGGAACTGGGCGGTCACGGTGGAGAGCAGGACGGTGCCGTCGTCCTCCGAGGGGATCTCGATGGGCTCATCGTTCTCGTCCTCCGTCACACGGATGTACTCCGACATCTCTGCTGGCAGGGCTAGAGCGCGGGGGCGGGGGGAAGCGGGCGTGAGCCATCACCTTCCTCCCCTCCGCCTGGTCTGCGCCTCGCCGGCCTCCCCGCACAGCCCCGCGGTGACGCCGCTCGTGGACGCTAACGCCTCGGGCCCC
>VZTV01095803.1:0-19636 GCA_013400875.1 Anhinga rufa | reverse complement strand
CCCCCCCGGCGGCGTGGCCGGTGGTGCGGCCCTGCCGCGCGGGAGCTGCCGGGAAGGGGCGGCGGCGGGGCTCCGCGGGGAGCAGGACCCGCCTTCCCGGTAACCTCAAGGTAACGTGGTGGCTCGCAAGGGACCCCGGCGCCGCAGCGGCGCCTCGCGGAGGCCGGTCGGGTCCCGCTCCCGCCGGGGAGGGGACGCGGCTCCCCGGGGCAGGCGGCCCCGGGACGCGGCCGAGAGGGGCCTGCGGGAAAGGGAGGCTTCCCGGTGCGCCCTACAGCCCCGTCAGAGGGCGGCCAGCCCTCTCACCTCCGCCACCCGAGAGGCAAGAGCGAGCGCACTTACTTCGTAGCCAAAAAAAACCCAACAAAAAACTCAAGGTTAAAACCAAACAGACCAAAAAGCCCCACGCTCTTTCCAACAAGTCCTAACCCGTGACAGAGTTTATTCGGGGAAGGTCAGGGTCTCCCTCGCTAGAGAGAAGTCTGCCGTGAGCGATCCCGGGTGTACCGAGAGCTCTTCGCTGGGCAGGAGGCGAGGCCGCGGGCACTCCGAGATGCGCTTGTCGCAGAGCACGGCGATGGGTGCCGAGCACGGCGATATCGTTAGCGACGCCGAGCACGGCGATCGATCGATCGCGGCAGCGTCCCAGCATCGTCGGCCTGGGAGCGCCTGCGTTGGAGGCTGGCTGCGACACTGGCGCAGGAGGCAAACCAAACCCGCTGCCAAAAGGCACGAATGAGCGGGACGGGCCGAGGCAGGTTGCCGCTTGGATAGCGCCATGCTGCGCTCGGAAGGACGGGCTGCTCTGACATGCCTCTATCCGCAGCTGTCCTGCGGGCATTCCCTGCGGATCTTGGGAAGGGCTGCATTAACCAGGCTGGCTGATGCAGACGGTTTCATGGCAGCTCAGTTCTGTACATCATGTTTAGTGTCTCAGTCGGACCCCAACAACTGGTTCATCGCTCAGAACTGATGTCTTCATTAATTCTTCCAGATGTTCAGGGGTTGGGGTTTTTTTGCCTCTCTTCCCCCATTTACTGCCGTGCTCTGACTTTGTATAAACAATTTTGTCGGATTCCTAGAAGTTAAAAAAGCTAGTAGTTCTAGCCCTGTCCTTTAGTACCAAGGAAGCATTTGCTAGAACATGGCTTAATTGTCTCTAGACCTAATCTCCCCTTACTTAACAGAAAGACTAATGGTTAAATCTCATTTTACAGTATTATAAATTTCTGAACTCCAAAGCCGTTATGGTTAAGGGACACTCACATTCTCGCTGCCACTTTTCTGACTCAAAACAAACCTATATGTTTTTCCTAAGCTGCCATCACAGGAAGGACTGCTAGCTAGGCTACCGTGCTGAGCCTTCTCTGCTCATGTACCTTACCCAAGTCTGCATGCAAAAGAACCACATCAAGGAGAAAAACAACAGTGTCAGGAAAATGGTATTTTCCACCTAGTCTGGCTCCTTTTATAAGGCTAATCATCTGCTTTCAGTAGCATATCCCTCTAGATAAACACTCCATTTTCTTTTACTTTGCAGTGATAATACTATAAAGTTATAAATTAGTAACTGTTCTACAGTTTTAATCAATCATTTTCTATCTGGATAACTGCCATTCCACATTTCCAAGTTACTTTATTCTGATACTTTAATACTAAGCTTATCTGGTCCATCAGTCACAGTCACATCAGTTGCAAGTCACACCAGAGACACCTGGAACACAGGCAGTTGTCATGACAAGATATACATGAACAGGAAGCCACACAGAGTCAGCGTTAGCAGAGCTGTAAAGCCCTGCCTGCCACCGTCACCGAGAAAAGAAGCGCACTGCAGAGCTTTCTCTAACAGCTCAGCTCTGTGACTCAACCAGTGGACCGGACCACGGTATCATAAGGAAAATAATTCTACTACCTTCTTCACCCTCCTTTGGCCTCATCTGTTGCTTTGTGACGCTCATTCAGTCCGCATGTGGGCCATGTTCCCAGTGCCCATCTCGCTTGGCCTTCCTTGCACCGGTCTCCTAAAAAGGTGTAAAAATAAGTCTTATTAGTAAGGAAAGATAACCTTACTGCTAGGAAAGGCTAATCCAGTCCCGTGCGTTAATGTATTCTGCTGAGTATTTAAGTCTCCCACTTAAGATTTCTCCAGTTGCTCCCAGCACCACTGAAACCTAGCCCATCTATGTAACTTTAGACTTGGCCTTATCTTTTAATTACCATTTTTCAACAGAGTTCTGAGAGGATCTGACTAGACACAGGCTAACGAGATAAGCTAATGCTCCATGTAGGCGTTCTCCTGAAATTCCTACGTTTTCTAGTCATCCACAATATACATCCCAAATCCGGTTCTGGTGTTGCCAAGTCAGCGCTGAGGTAGCCAGCGCTGTTTGAACATGCTGTGAGGACTGAGCGGTAATTGCAGCATGTCAACATTACCTACTGCACCATTTAGAGTCAAAGCTAGGGTTTAGCATTCACACTATTTGAAGAGGTTGTCATGGCATTCAGCCAGAGTGACCTCTATCTAACAAAGCATCTGGTGGTAATTTCACTAATGAGCAGAGTAAGCATCAACCCTGAACTAGATTTCACACAGGTAAAAGCTTGGAGAGAGCAATGAGCTCGATGCAGCTTGCTGGCTGTAAAACAGACAGGGAAAGAAGGACAATTATTCACAACAGAGACTTCTGCCCCAAGAGCTTGTTCTTCAGCTTTGACAACAAACAAGCTTGGAATGAAGAAAATGTTACTATCTGTTTTCTGTAAGAACTGGGATTCTTGCAGCGCTTTCCTTCTGTTATTTTGCATTATGATTAGATTTAAGTTAAGCAATTAACAGTAGTATTGCTCTTGAAGTAACTACACCAGTGGGCATACAGCTAGTTAATTCACCAATTCCCTCACACTGGCAATTCGGCATGCCCATGGGTGCAGACAAATGCAATACCGTGGTACTAGCCATCATGTATATTGACTTAAGCGTGCCCACAGGCACAAAACAAAATGCAATACAATAACTATTTGCTGCTCTAGGTTAAGTGTACTCATGGGTACAAGCAAACTCAGTGTAATGATCAGCTGTTCACCTCCCAAAAGCACTCGGGATGAAAAACAACATCAATGGGCATCTAAATATAACCTCATGATAAAAAAACCCACACAACTGTGGGTACTGAAAAACATGGAGTGCTTGGGCCTATTTCTAATCATAGAGCAGCAAAAAGCAGGAGGATTTAAAGAGCGATGGCATGCCAGTGTAGTCAGAATCTGGCTGGTTTTGCCAATAGTTAATAAATGCTATCTCTCTCCCTTATTAGGGAAGGGTTTAGGGTTTTGTTTGGGTTTTGTTTTTCTCCTCTCCTTCCCCCCAACATCAAGTTTCTCCTGCTTTATTCTGAGTGTAAGGAGGATGATCACAGTTTCCTCTCTGGACATGAAACAAGTGTTCACTGCAGAGCAGTCTGAGCAAATAGAAACAGATTCTCTGTGTTTGTTCTCATTCTAAGTACATTTAGCAAGGAAAGAAAAAAGAAACCCAAACATGTTATCACTGTACCCCTAGGACTGTGCCCTGAAGTAGTCTGCATCCTTTCGATCAGCCTTACCCTACTCTTTGATATCTAAGCACAATCTTCTCTACCACGTGCACCAAATAAAGCCCACCTTGAATGCAGTTGCCTGAAGGAGCAGGATGCCTTTCAGTTTATTTATTTCTCTTTGTAATTTAAAGCCATTTAAGCCTCTATTTCAACAGATGCTACGTTATAGAAAAGAAGGCCCTGTTCCCTTGAAGGAACAAGATCAGTAGATTTCTTTTTTCCTAGCTACAATTGAAAATCCATTCACACACAGTGAAAGTAGTGTACTTTTTCCCCCTTTTCCTCTGAAGGAGCTTTCACCACAACCACAGGGGTATTTGCAATAACTACTTCTTCCCCTCCCCAGAAATACCTACCATAAATAGAACTTTCCATTCACAAGCAAGTTATCAACATAAAAATTTACTAATACCTAGCAGCCCAGAAACAACAACTAGAGAAGAAGCTTCCCTTAACCAAAATAAGCAGTTTCAACCCATGTAAAGTACCTGGAAAGATCACTTAGTCCGTGGTTCTCACAGTAACACTTCTCCTAATCTCCTTAGTTGAAACAGCATCTAAGACTTCATTATAGTGCCTAAAATATTTCAGGTAATTTTCCCATGATGCTATAAAGCCATGATTTCAATTACCTCATTTTCAACCCACCTGAGATGGTTTGCTCCTGTTTCTTAAAGGGGCAGAGTTTCCATGTTCCTTTAAGTTCATGTCCTTATTTAACTCTTCCAAAACTGATTCGAATGGGTGATATGTTTTTTAATCTCTCAGCAAACACAAAGTCAGGTTTTCTACATGCAAAGACGCAGAAGGAGTCAGTGCCCCTCAGTCTGGGTCCTTTCAGCCCTAGTAGCTGTTTCAAAAACACCCTTTGGCCATATTTCCCTGACACACTACAGACTCACTGCTGTGACTTGTTTTAGCACCAGACAGATGTTGAGTGTTAGCAGGACAAGAAACAAGCAGAAGAGGCAGTTATCTGAGAGTGAGGCTGATTAGACTGCATGGCTTTGAAACAGCTGGGGTCAGTCCAGGTGTGCTGGTGTCCTGGCTGCTACTCAGCAAACCCAGCCCCAGCATACAAAAGGAGGGGCCTGGGTGGGAGCTCTGTTAGGAACTAAAACCATTATGTAGTAATTGGAGCCCCAACAATGGTGGCAAAAGGCCCCTCTGAGCTCCATTGCTACTGCTGCCTGCTACCTTTGTTCCTGAGCTGTGAACCAGGGTTCAAAGCACAACAGCGTGGAGCATCTGACACCTGCACCCTCCTGTTTGATTGGTACCTGTGGGACCTGTCAAACGTTTGCATCTTGTACACAGAGAATGCAAAATTAACTTCATTCTGTTTTGTTTGGCAGAGTCACATCAAACCATCTACACCTCCCTTGTCTTTCTGGACCATCCACAGCAGAGCCTGGGAAGAATTTCTGCCTGTGATTCTCAGAGGTATCAAGTCAGTTCCCAGAGCTGAGTTCCTGGTGAAGATGTGCCAGGCATCTCCCAAAGGAATTTGTTGCCTCTTCCGGTGTACTGGAGCTGGAATCCAGAGACTTTTTTTGCTAGATTGTGTAGTAACTCCCAGCATAGAAGAGCATGAACTTCCGTCAGCGCAGGTTGTCGTAAACCAAAGGACAAAACCCACAGACTGGGAACTGTGCTAGAGAGCTAACGCCAAGTCTATAAAATTGCAAGTGTTGGTGTGTGACAGGTCCTAAATATTGAATACAAACATTGGTGTTTACGCTGGAGGTTGGAAATAGACGCCTTCAAAGGCAAAGCCACGGGTGGCATGGGTAAGATGTAGCAACTATTCCTGTAAGACCTGGAATAGTGAGAAGGACAACTTTGGCAGGATCTGTTCAAAAGCTGTTTTGTCTAGTTTTCCTTCTTTGTTTTTTTCTGTTCTTTCGAGGAGTGGGCAGGCAGTCTGGGGTAGTTTTTTCTGCTTTTGAATGACGCTCACTGAAGCAGGAGCTCAAGTATAAGACAAAGACTGTTTTAAAAATGGTTAGGTTTTACTGCCTGGTGATATTTTTTTGAAGTACATTTACTGAAGATTTATGTAAAATCTATCTTTTGTCTACTTAAAATATATCAAATGGATGTACAGGGCAAAATTTAATGCATATGGGTTTTCATTATTTTAAATCATTTGCAATATAAATGATTTACTATGACATCAGACATTTGTTCTTTGGCTGTCCACCGTAAATTGAGGCCCACCCAAATTTCCAGTCTTAGTTATATTTCTGCATTCCCTCCCCCAGTGTCTATAATCTCAGTTCTGTGATTCTTCATGTAAATGACTTTCAACAAGGAGAGGAAGAGAACACATAATTTGCCTTAATACAGGTAATTTTGAAAGAGGAGCAAGACCTTTACATGAGAAATCGTTGACAGCCACAGAAAGGGGTGAACTAATGCTCGTAGAACAGAAAGTCATTCTTGATGAGAGTGGCGAGAGCTACTGATCAACCAGATGTGACCAAATGGACTTTTTGTGCAGTTGAAACTGCCAGAGGTGATAGACTTCTATCTTTCTCTTTCTGAATTTTTTCATGTCTTTTTAGTGCCCTTACATTTATAATGCAATTAATCCAACTCTGGCCAGTTAATGTTGTAGGCAACCATTTGGAAAACTGGGGTATTGGCGTAAGCCAGGTTCCCCAAGGTCATTGTGAAAGTCCACAGTGAAAAACCGGTGACACCCGACACCCAGAATTTTGCTTTCATGATAGACTTTCTCCTAACCGCTATAAAAATCTTGAAACACTCAGACGTTTTGAAAGACCTTGTGGAAAACTGCATTCATCATCATGTTTGCCGATTGTCTTATGACAGTTAATGGGATACAGACCTTTGGACCCCACAATAGCCTGTATTTGAAGCCTTCCCAGCTCAGTAGTTACTGAAAATTGTTGCTACCTAATTGTAGCTCTTCAGTGGCCTACTCAACAAGAATTAAACACCTGAACTCAGCCCAGTTTCTCATCCATGGATGTCATCTCAAAATCTACTAGGTCAACAGACTCTGCTGAGACTCTGATTTCTACTCATGAAATTGAAAGGTAGTTAAGTCTGAACCAAACATTGTATTTTTGCAAACTTCCCCCACCCACCTCACATATCACAATCTTGACACAACTCCCTTCCTTCTCTGTCAAAGGATTTCACTGTTTTCACAATTTCATGCATTATTGCTCGTGCATGTAGTTTTAAAAATACATCCCAAATTTGGCCTGCCTGAAGATTTGTAGCAATTCTGAGCAATATCATCATCTACAGCAACATCCTAAGGGGAATCTTACTTCTGACATCCAGGCTCTCTGTCCAACCCTATAGCTACAAGTGTGTCTGACGATGCCCCTTTATCTCTTGTCTTTCCCACAGTGCCAGTCCTAAACCAAACAGCAGCACTGCCAACAATCCTAGCCCTGAAATCAGAGCAGGGTTAGATGATGTGATGGGCCTGCATGGGCTTGCCTTCATTCTAGCTTCCAGTGGCTCTACCACAATGAGATCCAATTGAGAAAAATCTCAGTGTAGTTCTGATTTATGTGCAAAAGTGCAGAGGAGAGCAGAAGCTTTTAGTATCTTGGAAAGTAGTTAGGAATTAAGGCCAAAGAAAGGACAGTTGTGTCAATTACGTCCTAAAAAAAGAAAACTTAAGTGAAAGTCCTGGCTCCTGAGCTGTTTCTGGGCTGGCAGATGTTCGCAGTTCTCTTGGCTGATACTGTAGAAAGTTAATGGGCCCATTTAGATCCCGTCCCTTACACAATGGCATTGGTTTCACAATTTTGAGGGAGGCCTGGTGGGGCTGCGATATGTCAGCGTTTTTCCTGAAATGAAATTAGGAAATGCATTTAATATTTTAAAATCTCTGATGATCTCTTGTCAGGAATCTCCACTGAACCGAGCACTTCACTCCAGATGTGGCTGAGGGAAGAAAATCTCATGCGAAGTGCAAGGCTGACACCTGGAGGGGACTGCTGAGATGCAGCTAGGGGAGTCTGGAGGAGTTAGACAGGATTCTGCAACACACAGCTTGGGTTAGTAAAGCTCAGAGCGGGTGGCAAGAGCCCAGGTTTTGGAACTGCTCTTTTCTAGTGAAGGGGTACTTTAGATCTTCTTCCCTCTCCCCTTTTCCAACAATAAAGAAAAATCCAGATTTCTAGTTCAGATTTTCCATGTGTATTTTTAGGAGTGGAGAAGAACATAGAAGCAAGCTCTGTATCATCTAGCCATTCATTTCTTCCATGTTCAGGAATATTTGGATCAAAACTTATCTTGCTCAATAAGCTGCTACAAATAATGCAAGGCTATTTTTTTCTGTTGTCTAGTGTGTTTGAATTGCTGCATATCAGTCTTCCTGCCGCTTTACCATTTGTGTCACTCTGCTGTGAGTTTCTGGAGTACAGACTTGCAGGGCAATTCCTACTGTCAAAGCTGCAGCTGGAAGATTTGGCATTAGGCAGAGCGTGTTCTTCTCATGTCTGGCTCTGCCAGCACCCATGGGGAGGCTTTTCTTGAAGCTGATCCTAATCAAGGAATGCAAGGCAGCTTCTGGGACAAAGTCTTCATGCTTTTGGAAGTTTGCTTTCCAGCCTGGCAATCACCCATTCATAGCACTTACTCAAACCTTTTCAGTAATGTTTCCTCTCTGCCAGGAATTGTCTCGGTATTTGTGAACGCTCTTTTCACTTGAGCTAATTTTAGAATATGTTAATAACTGAGTTATTTACTGTGCTGGCGTTACCATACACTTAGTATCTCACAAACCCCAAGATTATATGTCCATTACACCTCCTTAATTCTCTTTGTCATTGCCAGTGTGGTTCCAATCATCATAAACTTTGCTTAGCAGTGAATAGTTGTTTATGGAAATGGAAAAAAAAGAGCAACAACCAACAGTTATTTTCAAAACTCATATATGCAATTCTACTAATCCACATGCAGTGCACCTCCCCAAGTCTCCGTTCGTCTTCACTGGTGTACCTCAGTCCTGACTGACTGCATATCTTTCCCTTCAAGCTTCCAGACTCCTAAAATATCACCAGTATTCAGTTCATTCTGATGACAATATTGAACTACTCCATACATTCCCCACCCAGACCAGTTTAATGGGTGAGCCATGAAAATACTTTCTCTGGTCTGGGGAGTGGGAGAGAGGCATGCTGCCCACTTCAGTAGCAGCACAAGACATTTGGTGTGCTGGAGGTGTTTCTTTTCAACCCAGACACCTGGGGAAGTCTAATGCTATCTCTGTGGCTACTGTTTCTTCAGTGCTTTTCATTAACTGTGGCATCACCCTGAAGAGGCAGTAACATCTTTCTCCCTCCTCCACCCCAACAATATTGCCGACACTGGATTGTCAGTTATGCTAAATTATACTGGATCAGTTGTGGTTATTCAGTGATGTAGACAAATACCAATTCAAGATCAAGGGTGAACCCTGGCCACTAAACTTGTTTCACTTGTGACTCATTCCAGACTTAAAACCTGGCTCTTGCTGACATTTTATTAACCCAATTTGTCATTCTCCTAACCCCCATTATCCAATCCAGGCAGATTATTTACTTTGAAAAGATGTGTAGATAGCTTCCATGCGAATCATAAGTAGATCCAGGTGCCATAGCTAGATTCCAGAGGGAGCTATAGTCATGAGATACATGTGCTGGTAAAATAACTTCTAGATGCTTCAAAACTCAGTGACATTTTCCCTGTTTAGATGTTGTTTGGACTACCATTCCTGCAAAGCAGCCTGGCACCAATATGGTAAAATGCCTAGGTACATACCTTCAGGCCTGTGCGTGGTCCCAAAGAGATCAGCAAAGGTAAATTTAAGCATATACTTAAAGTTAAGCACGTGCTAAAATATACTCTCGCTTTGGAGTCAGAATCAGTGACTACCCCCTCCTAAGCAACTCCCTTCGAATCTTTGCATTTATCCCAAAATAAAGCATTCTAGTCAAGAATTAGCTTGCTGCCTTCCAGAGAATTCGCCATTTCCAGTTTTCAAGCTTGATGAGAGAAATCCAGGAAGCATCAATAAATCCACTTTGACAGCAGAGTAAAGAGCTGCAAAAGGAGTAACCTGTCAGACTAATGTGACTTAATTTCTCAGAGAAAGATCCTTTATATAGATGAAATAAAAATGCCAGCAAAGTCAAATAGCAGGAAGTGTCACACTTGATTGTCTCTCAGTAGGACAAAAAAAACAAATAAGATGGCAAGGTAAACGACATGGTTTTACATTTAGCAAGGGAAGTAATAACATACACTGAGAATAATAACATATACTGAGAATCTATGCGCAGCAACCTGAGTATGACAAAGGTATGTGTTCCCACATAAACATTCATTTAATCTACACATTTTTACTTAGACAAAATGAAGGTTGTGTGCCAGGGAGTTTAAAGATTTGGTGAGATTCACAGATTGGACATGAGGGGGCAGTCTTACCTGCAGTTTATTGATGGCAAAACTCTGCTGTGTAATATTGAGGCAGGGTCATTACAGGCAGTTTGGTTTGGCCTCCCAAGTTGCAATGTCAAGATCTGGGGCTTTGCCCCTTTCTAAACAAGGGACCCACCCAAGCTTTCAGATTTCCTCATTCAAAGGGTGAGCACTGTCCCTTTAAATAAGCACAGAGATCTCAGTCCAAATGGGGAATGAAGCCCAGGCTACCAACAGTTATGAAACCTCCCTTTTAGAGCTTGCAGGCTTAGGGGCTGCTGCATACTCTGAGGTTAATAATCAGTTTTAATATTCACTTAGGGGGCTGTAAAAAAAGAATGAAAATTTCGTAATTTGAAAATGGACTTGATTGGCAGCTTTATTATCTCTGTAAGGTGCGTGGCATTCCACACAATCAAGTCGTTTTTTTAAATAATCTCACTGCTTAAGTCGTACATGCTGCTAATTGCATTTTAATAAGTCTCTTTAAAATCTTTCCATATTTTTTAATATCCTAATATTAGATAAGTGATTGCTGGGGACACTGGAGGGCACTGAAGTTTATAGAAAGAGGAACACCATAATGAAGCTTTATTGGGATGGCATCACCAAACAATTGCTGTGATAGCAACACTCCCAAGCTTGGAAAAGTGCCAGACAATCCCCCCCTGGAACTGACTCAGACACTAGCCTCTCTGGCTCAGGACTGACGCAGAAAATGGATGCTTTCTGGCTCATAAAATGGCCTCTTTCCGGCTTGGAAATGACTGAGGAACTGTCCACTTTTGATTTGGAAAGGACCTGGGAACTGGTCTTTCTCCATTGAACAATGACTTTGAAACACACCTCTTTTTGCTTGATTCTGGTTTGAAACTATAGAAGTGCTTTTTTAAATTTGGCCAGGACTAGACAGAAAGAAGAAAGGGGTTTTTTACCAGCTCTGTACAACAGCAGAGGTTGTGAAAGGCTTCAGTGGGAATTAGAAAACCAAGGCTGCAAGAAGAATAGATGAACTTTCCATCTCAAAGATCAAACCTAGTTAAGATGAGAGAGTATTTAAAAAAACTATGGTGTGGGGTTATTGGGTGTCTATATCTCACACAGGGGACATGGAGGATTACCCATGAATACCAATAGTAATCCGGACTTAATCACTCTAAAATTAAAAAACAAATAAACAAAAAACCCCACCAAAAAACTCAAACGATAGTGGGACTGAACTGACAAACTCCAGATTCAAGCACCCCAGACTACAGAGAATTTCAAACTCTGATTCAAGCTGGGTCCTGCGTGTGCATCCACAGGGTCAGCTATTGCAGCAGTTACAAACCAGTGGTACAAGAAGGTGCCCCACAACTTTTCATGTACAGAGTCCAACATTTTCTGTTGGAAGTCTGCCTTTAGATTCAGTGCTGTGTTCCCTATGTATTTCAGTTGTGTTTCTCCAAATTATGACTGTTGGACAACTACTGTCACTTTCAGTGTAATTTAACAGCATCATCCACGTGGCAGGGTGAGAAGGAAAAATATAATCCCAAATTAGTGTGTAACTGGCTTCTAGGGAACTTGACTGGGACATGGGGACTTTTTCTTTTTTTGCCAAAACAGAATGGCGATGCCAAATTTTACATCATATTGCATTCTGTCCTCTGCAATTCATGGATTGGGACCTGAGATCAGAAAGTTATTTTGAGAACAATACTGACTTTAATGTATTTCCTGCTCTTATATGTTTTTTTTTCCCCCCACGTCTCATCTTCTGAAATCATACTCTGATAAATCACAATTTCAGCTTTGGTTTAAAAAAATCAAGCTTCTAGCCATTCACTATTAGTAAAGAAAACCAGAAAAAAAAAAAGTTATATCTTCTTAAAGATTCAAATCCTAGGAAACAAATACAGCAAATCCATAACTGATTTTTTTTTCTTTCAAGTCTCATAATATCTAAGTAAAATTTGTTTTTTGAACCCAACTATGAGTTTTAATATTTGAAATTGGCAAAATTTATATAAATATCTTGCATTAGTTTGTTTGAAAACGAGCCATTTTCTGACTAACTGAAGATCTGTTTGTCTATCCATGTGTTTCTTCTGTACATCATCAGAGAATCCTTGGACTCGGTCCATTGTATCCTTAGGTCTGATCTTATTCCCACTGAAATCCAAAGGAGTTCTGCCACCGACTCCCTGTTAAAAATGGATTAAGCCCAATTTTACTATATAGTATAAGAATATTACTAGTTGTGCATCTTTCTGGTTTTAAGTGTATGAGATACCACTGTAGAGAAACCAATGTCTCTGACATTAGCCATGAGATAGAAAAGAGTTGTCAGTTTACAAAATTTCCTGTCTTGCTCTCTTCTTCTCCTTTTTTTTTTTTCCCCTTCTGAAAATAAGAGCAGAAGGTCTTGTTTCGCACTGACAGGCTGGGAGGCACATGTTCAGCGAACTTCTGCACAGGAAGTAAATGTCCAGGTCATATTTATCCCTTTTCATGTGGTTCTTTTAATCCCCCAGATTGGGTTTCAGAAGAGTTTTACAGTTTCAGTTTTACAAAGCAAACCTTCCTTTAATGTTGGCATTTTAAAGAAAAAGCTTCAGTCAAAACATGTGTGTTTTACATCAGCCAGATGTGACGTTTGGGGGAGCAGGCCACAATGTGGCAGCCAGCTCTGCTGCAGGAGCTGGCTGGGTTGGTGTTGGACATCAAATGGGAGCTACTGGTCCCAGGTTGGGGATCAGCCTCCTGGCTCTCTCACCCAGTGCAAAAAATTATATATATAAAAAAAATAATAATAATAAAAGTGCCTGAGCAAATTAAAGATCAGAGCATGGACAGCATTGCTATGACTTGCATCCAAGTAGGGGACTGCAAGTCACAAGGCCACATTAGCGCACAGCCCTGCTATGCAGACCTGTACACCTAAAAATATGTTCTTGCCTAAAAACAGTTACGTTAAAGTGAAGTAAGAGGTGTTAAAGGCAGCAGAGGCACACCAACATGTCCAGAACTGCACCAGCAGTCAGTGGCTACTCCAAACATAAAACCTGTCTCTGCATAATTTCCACTGAACATCACTGTCCCTGTAACCTGCTGTTTCCAGGACCTAATTTTTGTCATTTTAATTGAAAAAAAATAAACAAACAATGAAACACACTCAGAAACCTGTTACCTGTCCCCAGGGCTTAGCAGGTCCTGTTTTCAGCTGTCCTCTCTAAATTGGGGCCAGCTGTGACAGGGTGGGGGCTCTTCTTCTACCTTCAGAAACCCTTCCTGGCAGTGTTGTCTCAGTAAGGCTGGAGTTTGCACCAGAGAGGTGGTTTTTCAGTGGCTAGTGCTGTGCCTGCTGGGTCAGGGCCACCTCAGGGTCTGGGCCTGGGCCTGTGTGAGGCAGAGGCGCCTGTTCAGGGGAGCCCCTAGGCAGCCACCATTTCCCTCCATTTTTGCCAGCAAGCAGCTGTTGATGCTACAGCACAAGCAAGCGTCTGTCTCCTGCCATGGGTGCATTGCCTCACTGTCTGTGCAGCAGTACCTGGCCTTATCATCTACGTGGTGCCTTGCAGGTACCTCAGTAAGTCAGGAACGGGGCGCTCTCTCCCTTGCAGCCGCCATTTTGTGACTGTCAGAGCCCCCTGAGTAGCTCCTCGGGGATTGTTGCTGCTCTGGGCTGAGGCAGTTAAGGAAATGCTGAGGCAGAACTGAGAGATCCTAGGCCTGAAAATTCATCTTCTCAGTGTGTGTAGCCTCCAGACCCCTCAGACAACAGGTGTCCCGCACCCTCTGTGCTGCTGCCTCACAGGTCTCCTTTTCACCTTTCCTTGGGCAGAAGACCCCTGAGGGAATACCTTCTGGTGACAGCCTGTGGAGAGTTCACCACAGTGCCATTTTTGGGACAGCCTGAGGAGAGACTTCTTCCAGAAGCACCACTGCTGGTGTCATATCACACATGGTGACATCTGGGACAGACTTAGGGAGGTTTGGCTGCTGTGAAGGACCTGCCCGTGTGGCACAGGCAGCCACTGAGGTGTCCTGGGGAAGCAGCTCCGTGCTTCTGCTCCTGCGCTAGCAACAGGTGAGTATTTGCTCTATTTCCAAAAAATGCATCCCCACTTAAGCACCTTTTCTTGACCAGTAAGCTGCAGGGACAGCTTCTGAATCCTCTGAAATAACAGCTGTGGTCTCTTGAGTTGACACCATTAATATTTTCCTTTAAGTTTTGTGTCAATCCAAGGTCACTGGCCTCCAGGCCTGGCCTCTCCATTGATCTCCTTGAGTGATATAAATGGGTTTTCAACACAGTTGCCTGCTTTCCTGACTGTAGCTAGGTATAGATTTTGTCTTTACTGTGGCTAAATGGTATGGTCAGATGGCTTGCAGTAAATTTGGCAGGGGCTTAATTTAATGTCCTGGAGTCTGCGTGACTGGATGGAGTTGGGCTGGAGTATGTTGTTTCTCTGGAGTGAATCTGAGGTAGGTATATATTATATGCTATCCTGTACAATATATCTCTTTATAATATGCTTGAGAAGAGCCTATAAGACTGGCTTATTCCTTCATGAGGAGCTGGTTTGAGGAGGATGGTGTTTGGGCATTGGGATTACATGGATGGTATACTAGGCTGGAACAACTGGCTGCCTCTTTTCCTGGGAGCAGGTGAAATGCCATAAAGACAAGGAAACCTGGGTAATTTATATGCTTTGACTGGATTAGTATAAGCTTTTTGGACTGACCATGCCAAGGCTGAAGTGTCTTTTAAAGGTTTTTAGCAGTACTTTATTTGGTGGAAACAGATTTTGCTCTCAGAGTTGGTTGGATTTGTGTAAGCATGTTACAATTTCTTACTCAGCCTATGTGCCCCCATTTCTCCTTGGCTGGTAAAAGTCTTGCTAGGTAACAAAGAAATAAATATAAACATATGCAATTGTGTTTTTTCTTTTGAAGTGGGTGAGTATCGAGAACCTGATTGTTATTTATCCTTGGCTGTTCCTCTTGTCCCCACTCCAGGTTTTTCCATCTTGTTAAGTGACAGTGTTGCTATCAGGTTCTGCCCAGCATTTTTTAAGACCATCTGACAGAAGTTAAACTTGAGCTGATACAAGTGGCAGGGCTTTGTGAAGCTATTTTTTGGAAGTACCAATTACCAGCAGTTTCCTCTGATATCACTTGTATGTATAGCTCTTTACCATCTCTGTAATTTGGTCCTGAAAATAAGGAACAACAGGCTAAACTTTTTCTTGACATCATCCCATTAAAGCTAGAGCATTTATTGTGGATACCTGAATTAAAACTGACCAAATTCTTGGCTATCAGGTGAAAGAAACAAACCTAAAAATGTTATGATAGGAAATAGCCTAATGCACAACAAACATTGACTCCCCTTTCAGACCACTTGCTCCTTATGCAGTAGGAAGACAGCCATAGTGTGACTGACCAATCTAGGAAGAAGGGAAGGTAGCCTTCCCTCATGCCTTCAGATCACAAAACTCATATGACTAGGAGGAAAGTCTAATGGATGTGGCAGAAATTTAGGAAATAAAGGATTAGTCCTGACTTTACCACATATTCTCTATGCGACTGGGTCCATTTCATTCAATTTGCCATTTGCCTTGCTTTCCTGTGCAACAATCTTATGATGCAGAGAGGTAATAGGAAAAAAAAATCCATCAGTAGCTGTGAGGCACTCGGCTGCTGTGGTCAGATAAGTACCACAGTGAAGGAAACTCCTCTAAGTATCTATTAAGGACAGCACTTCACAGGGCTATTGCCCCTTCTATCCAAGGTGCATGAAGCATTCCATCAATGCTACTCATACTCCTTCAATACCCCTGAGAAGCAACGCATTATAAATCCCATTTTACAGATGGGCGAACTGACTTTTCCCCAAGTCCCAGAGTGGTTCAGTGACAGAGCTGGGAATTGAACCATTAGACATTTTCCTCTTCATGACAGCTCTGTACAATCCCAGGACTCATTTATTTTCCCTATTAAAAAAGAAGTAAACAAGTATTTTCTTTCTGAGACCCACTGAGAATGGGGGATTGGGGAAAAAATGGAAGTAAAATTAAAAATAAAATGACATAAGTCCCCACTGGCCCCGAGTTGTCCAGTCTCCTTTACATTCACACTTCTCTTTGTTATGTTTCCTTGAAGTTGAACCTCCCTAGAGAAGGGAACCTCAGAGTTTCTGGTGCTGGGGAAGAAATGCTTCAAGAAAAAGAAAAATAATTGCAGCTGCAATGTTAAAAATAAGAAGCTAATCAAAGGCAGCCCATGTGGGCGCCACTTTCATCTCTCATCTTCAAAGAGGTGCAAACAAACATTGTCGGCGTGCCAAGCAGCAGCCTCAGCAGCTGATGATCCCATTACTCCTCCAGCGTCCACCCTCCCCTTCCATGCTGCTGAGCCTGTAGGCATGGGACTCCAGGATCACTGCCAAGGTGGGAACCTCTAGTCACCAGAGGGGAAGCCACATATGGAATTCCTCTGTGGATCCAAATTATTTCATAACAAACATACTTGCACCCTATAGATCATTCCTTGTACTATTGCCTTTAGAGCCTTTCTAGTAACAATAACAGCATCTCTCATTCCGTAAGATGCTGAAAAGCCTCTGGATCAGAGGTTTTGTTCTGGTGTTTTGGGGGGTTTTGTTTTCCAAAGATTTGGTTATTTTTAAAAATAATATCCAAGCTCTGATGAAATCCAGATGTATTTAGTGCAGTAGAAGAGTGTGGGTTTGTAGTTAAAGTGGTGGCACTTGGGGAATTTGCAGTACGGGTTCTTCTGCCAACATTCTTGAGAACTTGCCTTGACGACAAGGCAGCTAATGTATTTGTGCCTTAGTTTACCAGAGTTTACTTGCCTTGACATAAGCCTGGCTGTTCCTGCATGCCGTAATGCAGTCCATGTGATAACAAGCTAACTATCTCTGAACAAGCCAGTTAAAGTACCAAAATCAACGTATAGTGTGATGCTCTGCCTGGGCTCATACAACTTCATGGCAGAGTAATCTTAAGTGTGGCAATACTGCTACATTACTCCTACTTCCAGAATGGGAGCATTCAAAGAACACTTGGGGGTCTCTATACGTATCGTATGGTGCAACATAGGGTAATCTCTCTCAGATTAAGAAGCCAAAGGATAAATAAGGTAAGGGGACTGAACTCTTCCCCAATACTAAGATTTTCAGTGGATGAATGAGAGTGAAAAAAGAAAATTTATTCTGTTTATATTGCCCTGCCTTGTTCAGGGTATGAGTGAAACACATTACTCATGGATGCTGACCTCCTACAGAGAGAATCCTGTGGGATGAGGATGTCAAGAGAGCCATTCAACTCCTGGGCTCTGCCACTGTTCTTGTGAGAACTCTTAGGGTACTTCACCAGCTGCAAAACCCTGATGTTTTAGATAAATTATTTTGAAAGCCATAGATTAAAAGAGCTAGGTATTATTTCTTGGAACTAAACTGCATCTCAGTGCTGCCAGAATCTTGGCAGAGAAGATACCTTTACCACCTTGTACCTGTCTGGGGCTTTCCTGCTCTGTTAACCTCATGAGCAACATTACAGTAGCTGCAAGAACAGTTCACTGGTGCGGTCATCCACCCACATAAGCTCTGTGGGGCCTGCCCTGTGTTCACAAGGAAAGACTGGGAGATGGAGGGGAGGGAGTAGAATTGGATCCAGTTCATCATAATGAAGAAAGCCTGTCCCAGCCAGGGAAGGATTCAATTAGGAGGCCGGAGGAATATGGATGATACAGGGAGGGCACCAGGACATCTGGGGCTGCCACTGCTAGCAAGAATAAAGGTGCTTTGCATAAGAACAGGATGCAATCATAAGAGAAGAGAAATCTGCTCCCAAGTAGCACTGATTCTCCCTCCCCTCTACAGTGCACAACAAGGTACAGATTAGACCATTACACCCAGGGGAAGCCACAGAGTCGCACTCTCTTTTTCATGGACAGTAGCAGGAAATCAGTGGATTGGAACCAAATGAGAAACCTGACTCAAAACAGATGTGACCCCAGGGAGATCAGAAATGCAGAGATGTTTTTGCTTTGACATATCCGCCAGTGTTGAGGGTGGGGGAAGGCAGAGGGTGGCAGCAGCCGATTAGATGCTGCTGGATTATATCATGCTGGTAACAGGCCGGCTGGGTTTCAACACAAAAAATTATAGGAGACCATTCTACAGCTACGTAGTCAAAACCATGAATGTATCCCAAATTTTATCTGGCTCATCACCTGCTTCACCAGCAAGACTTTGGTCTGGGACCTTCTCAGCCACATTCCTTGAGTTAACCACATCTGTAGGCTGCAGCCTCTCTTGTGATCAAGCACTGCTGACCAAAGGTACCCTCTATTTCCACTCAGCCTACTTCATAAAATAACTTGAGTCTGGATGGGGAAACAGGAGAAACTTAAAGCATGGAAATATGGTGACATGTGCTGTGAAGTCCATTTTAAGTACCAACACCAAACCCACCACTCTTTGTGGCTGGTTTTTAGCTTAGCTCTTCTGTGTCTAATCCAGACCCCTTGCTTAATGGTAATTTATTTTCAAACTTCAAGAGACAGTGATGAGAGTAGAATTTAACTGAATGGACATTTTGCTTAAAGACCGAACTGTGGAATCCTATGATTAGGTGAGATTATTTTCTTTTTGCATGAGTCAAAGGCAAGTTCTGACATCAATAGTCTCCAAAAGAAGTCTGAAACTCTATCACTGTAAAGGCTCTGAAGCCAAGTCAGTACAAAGTAATCCAATGTATTTGTTCATTTTTAGATCTCATGATTATAAAAGCCTGATGTGTGAGTTTTTTGCTTATTTGATCCTGGTAATAACAAAATAAAATGATGGGAAATCATTTTACCCTGGTGCTCTCACTCTGTCTCTTCCTTCATCCTCTCTGTCTAAACAAGGAGTCCAGAATTAACTTTAGTTAGCATTAAATTCTTTCAGAGGCCTTGAAGACACTGATCAGTGTGTCCTTTATTTTGTGCCAGGCCACAGCACATTTGTAACAGAAAGACAAAATCCCTTTTTTTCCCTGCTGCTGCCTTAGATGGAACAGTTAGCTGGTGAATTACTCCGGGTGAGGAAGAGCCTGCAGGAGACCAGTGTGTTTCACAAGGAACCAGTAAGTCATGGAGGCCTCCTCTTGGTCCAAATCCAGCATGGGTGTAAACGTGAAGTTTAGGGGGAGGAACTGGGCGGACTGGAATTGGGTGAACTGGGAAGAAGCCTGTGTCCGCCTGCAGAATGTGTCTGGCATCAGAATGAACCTAGGCATCATCCAGGAGGAGTCTGAGATGCAGTGAATATGGACCTAATGATACAACAGGAGCATGTTGCTGGAGACCCTGTCAGCACTCTCATGCTTTACAACTATATCTGACCCCTCCCGGGGATGGAGGGTGAGTTTCTGGTTTACATTAGCCCAGATGAGATGCAGTGTTGACAGGACTCAGCAAGGTTTGCGATGGAGTTTTGTTAGCTGGCCACCCCAAGCAGTAACAGAGCCACGCATGGGAGAGTGTTGCCAACTGGGTACCTTATAAAGCAGGCTGAGGGTGCAGCTTCT
>VZTV01095802.1:0-18959 GCA_013400875.1 Anhinga rufa | reverse complement strand
ACCAGCAGGTCCCTGCAGAGAGTGAACAGCAGACGGGGTTGAAGAGATAACGGTGTTGTTGGACTCCCAGTCCAAACAGCAACCTTCACCAACATTGTGCAGCAAAAGACAGTGATACGAAAAGTACCCACCATTTCACCCTTGTTGCCGGGGCTTCCAGCTCTTCCAGGAGGGCCCTGAAAAAACAAATGTATAAATAATTGATGCTGTTAATCTAGGGCTAAATCAAAGGACATGTAGGGCTGTGTGAAGAGCAGGTGGCACAACACTTCTCAGTTCCCCTGTGGTATTTGGGTACCTGAGGCCCAGGTGGCCCAGCTTGACCCTGAGGACCAGGTTCTCCTCTCTCTCCAGGACTACCACTAGAACCAGCAGGACCAGGAGGACCAGTTTCACCCTACAGAACAAGAGTAAAAAGAGAAAATGAGTGGATTTTAGTCTTGTCTTCAGAGCGATCAGCATTAGCTTCATGGTTTCTTCCTGTACTGTGGCATCTTTGTGTGATTTGAGGTTACCACCATCATCACCTGAGTGCAAGAGCCAGATCAGCATGGTGACCCTGGTGCTGCGGCACAAGGTACCCATGCACTCCAGCCAGCACATGCAGCACAGCTCCTCTAGTTGTGGGAAGTTCACTTGAGCCCCTCCTATAACGCAAAATAAAGCATTGGGTCTACCACTTAACCGTGTTTTGGGGTGGGAATTCACGGAGGTGATGAGGATAGGGTTTGTCTTGTGCTGCATATGAAAACACATCAGTTCTAGGCTTGCAAACTGTCTAATAGCAGCCAGGAAAAGGAGAGGTCATAAAATAAAGATTCATAGTGACATAAGCTGGCTAACTAGAGAAAGGACCAAATCCTGTATTAGTATGCATCTTTAGCTGAATACCTTAAAACCTGGAGAGCCTGGAAATCCTGCAGTTCCAGGGGGGCCTGGGGGACCCTTAAAAGTGAAAGAAATACCATTAATACAAAAGGTAAAAGCCATATGGAATTCATCTTAAGTTAAAAAAAATGTCTGATTGTGAGATTTCTCTCTGAGTAGGGAAACACCTGGCAAAATCGCAAATATAAATCATGCTGTAGAAGATGAAGTTTGGCTAGTCCTAAAATATCACACCTACATCTTAGTAACCCTGACTTTGAAATGTTTGGCTAAATTTCTGTGTTGTAAATTTAAAACTCATGAAAGCTATCATTAAAGAGATTAAGTTATAAAAATGTTCAAAATTTGTTCTAATTATAAAAAAGGTGTAAGAGAAAAAAACCTAATACAGCTGTTACACATACAAGTGGACCTTCTCAGGTTTCTAGGCAGATGGAAAAGAAAAATTTTTGCCCACCTTAGACAGCTAAATAATGTATTTGATTGAGACCATTCAGAATTTGGTCTGCATAGAGAACAGCTATTCTATCCATCTATATGTTCTCTGAGAACAATCTGGTTTAGGGTTTATGCATTTTCTGATTTACAGTGTTAAAGCTCTCCTATTGCACTGTATGCTTCAAGTATCTTAAGCAACACAGTTATGAAATATAATTAAATAAAATGCTCATTCTTAAACCAGTGCACCTCCAGTTTTGGGTTTGCCAGCACTGCAGAATATCAGGTAGAAGTAACTAGACTTGAGCAACACAAATACTTAAAGTCAAACATCTGTAAATCATCTTACCGGTGGGCCTGCTGCTCCTGGAGCTCCATCTTTGCCATGGGCACCCTACAGAAAGAAAGGTGTTGGGTACAGAATGTTACCCCAGACACAGAACCCACATGTTTTACTGCCCACGACTCATAGACCATCTTTTTGTGTCTGTACATTCCCACTTAGTTGACCAAGACCCAAGGATGCCTCAACTGTGAAATTCTAAAATAATAATTAACTAAATATTTTGTGAAGGATTATCCAACACTTTATGTGACTTGTACTGTAATGATGAGACAGCAAGACGCAAAAAGGTATTCTTACTACATTTCTTAAGGAAATAACAGCTACAAAGCATCATCTGTGCGCACAGTTCTTAAGGTTAAATGCATAAGATTGCAACAGACATATATTTCAAAGTAACAGTTACTTCTAATTCACATAAAAGTCTAAAATTTCACTCCAGAAACCTAACAAACAGTGGTATGATTTAAATCCTTCTGCCTGTCTTGTAGACATGTTAGACCAGGTCCGCTGCTCAGGTGATATAGTGTTTGTACGAACAAGTTGCTGGCTATTTTACTTCAGTTGTGCTTTGCTGATTGTGTTGGACGCTATGAACTATGGCTTCCTTCAGAGCAAAGAATGCATTCCCTAATCTCAGTCAAAGAGTAATTTTATCATTTTCCTGCAAGTTACTTCTAAGATTGCAGTTTTTCCTCTCTCTACCTTCTGATGCTGCCCTTTTCTTCCACTCCTCCTCCCTATTCCTCTTGGCTGAACCTGAGCTTGTGCTGAAACACTGAATTCTCCCTCAATGTGTAGTCTATTCATTTAAAAAGAGGAAATAGATAATAAGATGGTGAACATGTTGTGAGTTAGAAGTGTTACATCTTTAACTGGGGACTGAAAAGTTTGCGTGTATGATTTCATTATATAATTTTCTAAACCTTTGCATTACAACTGTTTTAAGGTAAATCTATGAAGTAAGAAATTCTCAACATATTGAAACAAAATATGTGCTGCTTCTGGATAAGAACAGCAGCTGCAATTACTTACAGGACCACCAGGATTCCCAGGTCTTCCTCTTTCACCAGCTGGACCTCTTGGTCCCTAGAAAACATAAGAAAACGAGTCTGTTAAATGGCTTCCAAAATAATACGGCTGAGCAAAGAGACATTACTCTTATTTGCATATCTCAGTATCGTTCAATGCATGCGGTGGGGTAATTAAAGTAAAAAGAAAGATGAGTAACTCAGTTAACTGGGGAGTGCCATTGGCACGCGCATTTAAATACCACAGGATCCATATATTTACCGGTTGGCCTGGTGATCCGTTTGCTCCAGGAAGACCAGTTTCACCCTGTTATGGAAAGAAAATACTAATGACAGAATGAACTTTGCTGAGAACATTTTTTTGGTTTATTTAAGATGAAGAGACATAGAAACAAGACACACCAAATCCATTGCCCTTTTCTGCATGGTGCTGAGTGTCCTCAGCATGAACTGAGGTCTGTGAGGTCTGAGAAGTTTAAACAAGTGCCAGAACAAAATATTTAAACAGAAAAAAAAATAAAATCAGGAAGACTTGGTCCTTTTATAGTATGCAATAAAGTTAGATGGTCCAGGCATGTCCTTTCATTTTGGAATCTCATTTTTATTACAGCTTAAAAATCGGGACATGATGTTGTTCAGAAAGTCTGACTCCTTTGGAATGATTCTCATTCTTTCAATGGAGATATTAAATCAGTTTGTTTAATGTTTAATGGATTTTTATAATAGTATAATATTTGCATATAATTGCATAATATGCAAAGCATAGCTATATAACAAATGACAGAGGGTATTACTCTACCTATTACAAAGATGACACTACAGTTTTTTACCTTTGGACCAGGAGCACCGCTGTCACCTCTGGCACCATCTTTTCCATCAAAACCCTGTGGGAAAGGAAAACCATATCTGTCAATAGTATTCCTTTTACATTCTGGAAAACTTGATTCCTCTTGGCAAAATATTAACCTTCACAACAAACCCATATAAAGGGGCATATATTTAATGAGTGCTATCGTCAGTTGGAACACTTTTTGAAAGAAAATTCTGGATCCTCCATCTCTCCATGGCCATTAGTTAAGAGAAGATGCTTTTCTGGAGAGCATGCTTCAGCCCAGCATTTGGGATGGAGCTCCACAACTGAGGTAATAAGATAAAATTTCACAGTCTTTGTTATGGAAGGCCAGATTACATTGCTCAGAAATTGATCTTTAGTTCTACGAACCAGTCTCTATAGCTGGGAATTGATGACTGAAAGAGCACAACAGTGCAACACTATAATTCAAGTAGAGTAACAGACTCAGCTATACTCTGTATACTCAATACTTACTCGTTGACCTTTCATCCCAGGCATCCCAGGCATTCCAGGGTGGCCCTTGTGACCCTAAACACACAAATGTAGAAAGATCAATAAATCTCATACATATTGTATGAAGCCAATGTTTATTGTGTGTCACGTTCACTTGACTAACTTAAAATGGGAAAAGAAAATCTTTGATTAGAACACCATTGTTACTGGGGGCTTTTCCATACCGGTATTCCAGGGATTCCACGGTCTCCATTTCTGCCTGGTCTTCCTGGATCTCCCTGTTGAAAGAAAGTAAATTGTTTGTTTGCTTTGCTATTGCTTCAGTTACTGGCAAAGAACTAGGCCTGGTAGATGAAGGCGAGTCAGAACAAACGGGTGAAATTTCCACCAAATACAATGGGGAAAATTATAGCAGGGTGATGGTTCAGTATATCACTACCTTCTGAAAAACCCTTGCCAGAATTTATAAACTCAATTTTTAACAAGATTTCAGTTAACATCTAATTTATTTCAAGCCAACCTTTAAGAAGAGATGATCACAGAAAACTTATTTTTCATGATGAAACACTCAAAATGGACAAAAAATTTAGCTGATTGTCTCGCCTTTTACTATACCTATTTAGGACTTCCAGCTGTGACACAAAAGATGTTTTTAACAGCCTGAGCTCTCAAAGCAAGACTTGAATGGAGCAGACAACTACCACTACTGTCTGCTTTTCTTTATAACTGCTAATTTGTTTTGCACCAGATCAAAAGAGGGTATTTCATACTTAGGTTTTCTCTATTTTTTTTCAGTTGTGTCAATTAAATTGCCTGCTAAAATGGAAACTTTTTTGGAGTGGACATTTATACCTAATGTAAGCCAAATCTAGTTTCTTACAGTCATGTTGTCAAATTGAGAAATATGGATAGGTTAAAAATTCTTAAATGCAATGGTATCAATGTGCTCTGCTATCTTACCATTTAATGAACTTTCTTCCCATTTATAAATCACTGGGTGAATAATAGTGAACTTACATCTTTTCCTGGTGGACCAGCTGGGCCTATCATTCCTACAGGGCCTGGAGGTCCCTGTAGAAAAAGAATTATATTAACTATAATTATAAACATTAAGTCTCTTTCAAATAAAAAATGCATTAGCTGTCATAAAATACATTTACACTTGACATACATGTAAACAGAGAGGATGAACTGTAAAATTTCAATCCCATCCAGTGATGACACAGATTCACGCTTGTAAGATCATGCCTTTAACTTATATAGTGATAGGTAATGTATACATACAGGAGGGCCAGGTTGTCCTGGTTCTCCGGGGGACCCTTGGTATCCAGCAGAGCCCTATAATGCAGCAAAGAACCAGTTAAGTTGTGAACAGTTACATACATCATCCCATGATGCTACTACATTTTATAACATATTCATAATTGTAAGGAAAACGTTAGTCAGAACTGTCACCAAGTGACCAAAGGTGAAATAGCAGGACGAAGCAGAAAACACCTCCATGAAAACAGAATTCAAAATACTCCTCTAAAAGGAGATGCACATCAAAAAACTCAGACTCTTTTTGTGTTCAAGGACTGTGTATTAGGATTCCCACTTTCCTTTATCTTCTGTAAAATTTTTGTATGAATAAACATTTGGGAATATTAACAGAGGTTGATAGGCAGTGGCATGTCTTAAGACAACCTTAGGTGACACCCCACAGAATTCCCAAAAGTGCAGGGGAACACACAGACTAAAGCAAGCACGGTATATAGCACTCAGCCATTGAGTCTTGGCGGTACATGCCCATGGTACAGCCCAGTTAATAGAAGATGACACTTATTCATATAATTCTTCAGCATAGATTTAATCAGTTGACAATGCACCTAATATTTATGACAGAGAAAATGAGAGGCTTGTATAAAGGAATGAGATGATAATGAAAAATTAATTTTACTTACAGGGGCACCTGCCTGACCAGGTGGGCCAGGGGGGCCACTGGGGCCAGGGGGTCCTGGAAAGCCAGTCTGTAGCGTAGATTGAAAAATAGTCATTATATTAATGTAATATAGCTATAAAGCTTAATGTAGTTGCAAGGGTCACCAATAACTGTGAAATAAATTTTTACACATTAGTACAGAGAAAAATCCATGGTGACATGCACTTGGTGCAGTAAAAGAGACAAAGCAGTATATATACACATTGTTAAAAACACTGTTTAGTGCCTACAGGCCCTTTAGAAAAGGTTTCTCTTTGCAGCCTTAGCTAACATGTTCCACAAGATATTTTCAAAGCTGTTTTCTTTTGAGTCACTATTCCAGTTCTCTAGACACCCAGCTTAGCTTTTCAGCTACCTAAACTGTCAGGATAGATAACTGGAACTCTTAATTTGTTAAACAGAGTAAATGAGTTTCACCTTCTCTGCCCTGTAACTGAGCTTTATTAGCCTAACCCTTCATCTTCAGTGGTGGAGCCAAAGTGTACTAATAAACTTGTTTGCTAGTCTGTTGATGCTAGGTTTTGCTTTCTAAAACTAATTTTAAAATTTCTCACTTGCATTCAGGAGCTATATCACATATACATATACAACCCATTTGAAGAACTTTGTATGATAAACTCTGTTTATGACCCTAGACTTCTTAGGGCTTACAGGTATACTGAATTAAGGCCTTATTTTTGTTACTTGTTAGTAAGACAAGCATTTTCACCACTGAAATATTTTCTGAACTCTAGCAGTACTAAACCATAAAAAATAAATGAGGTCTGGACTAACCAAAGGACACAGAGGATGAAATCTCAATATGTGTATGTTTTAACTCAAATCAGTAATACTGTTCCTTATTTTAACTGGTAAAAAGGGAGTAAAGTATTAATAAGGAAATTCTCAATTGGGGAAGAGTGCTAATATTTCTATTTCCTGTAGCAACAGCCACAAAAGTATTTGATACTGCAAAACAGAAAACCTTTGAAAATTAGCACAGTACTTTACTGCAGCTATATGTGGTTCTTTAAAAAAAGCTTTTGTTACATTAAACTCTTCATGGGTTTTATATATCAGCCAAAACAATTGAGGTATATGAATTACGTGAGAATCGCTGTGTGCTGCAGTACTGGCAGTATATTCCATAGCTTAATATTGTACATAATGTGTTTCATGGGATATTGTCATATAGTGTCAGAATAGGTTGTGTGTTAAAGATGTTACAGGAATATAATGTTGATAATACAATATTAATAGTATAGCTATACTATACTGGTATACGTAGTATAGTATATTACTATACTACACATATACTATATTATTATTAGTTCACAGACTGTCTTCTGTCAAAAAAAGAGGATTGTTGTAATATTTGCTATTTTCTAAGGCAAGAAGTACACCAGGTGGCAGAGCAGTCAGTGTTGGGGTAAACTGGGTTGCCTTCAACATGTGAATACAACAAGCAGTCCCTCACTGTTAATTGTTAGAACTCGTTTGGTACAAAATAAATTTGGACTTAGCGTGAATTGAAACCATCAACTCATCAGTTGCAATCAATTGATTTGACTTATGGTTATAACAAACAAGATGATGTTTTTTTTCAAGGTGCACACTAAGGAGATAAACTGATAGTTAGGTATGGCATTTGCTTGCTGCCAGCATCTCCAGACTGTGAATAAATGAGCATACTTTAGTTAGAATGAGTGCGCTGGTAGAAAGAGACAAAGACAATGTGTGGAGATTATATGAGCAAGTAAAGAAAAACTGAGATGTAAAGTACAAATTCAGTCTACAAGCAGCGGAAAGCCACCAGAAAGACAGTAGTGGAGAGATGTGTGACCGAGGGAATACCAGGCATGGTAACCACCCATGGACAAATGTTGGTGCTATAGCTGGCATTTTTTATTTTATTACTCTTCCAAATTTGAATATTTATTTAATTTGAAAGTTTAAGTTGAAAATTGATAAATTCAATTTATACATGAACAAATAAAATAATCTATGTAATATTAGTGATAAACATTATCTAGTTCTAGTGAGTTCAGTCACATCTGCCTGTAAGTGCTCTGTTACTGGCTTTGCCGCTGTGCATTGCATGATGCAATATAAAAGAACATATGACCTGCAAGCATATGGACAATTCTGGCTGAAAAATTTCTAGGGTGCCCAATTAATTTATTATTTTTTTTAACCCAAGTCCAGGGATCAGAGCACAAGAAATCACGAAGAGCCTCAGGGAAAAATGCCAAAAATAGAGAGAAGTAACCATGTTTGTTAGCTGAAAAGTATCTTGGTTATCTGCCTGATTCAGCACATCCCATATTAAAGCACTCAGTAGCAAAATGTAGAAGATGTGATAAGCTGTGGGCAACAACTGTGAGGGAGCTGAAAATGAATACATGAATAAACAAACACAAAAATGGATGGATTAAGAAGACCAGTGCATGGATTATCATATTAGCAAATGAAGAAGGTGGAAATGAACAGATGAAAATAAAGGTAAGAAAATAATGAACTATATTTCAGGAAAAACAGCTGCCATGGTAAGTAAAATTTATCTCACAAGATGATCTGATGGAACCCTGAGAAATAACACGTTTGTTTGAGCTACCTTTATGCGTTACAACATGTGATACCCAAACCTTGTTATGCGGCATTGGACTGAAAATATTGATCACGCTTAATGAAGCAGCAGCCAATTTCAAATAATCACAATTCATAACATCCTTTATATAGGAGATTGCCTGAATCAAGAACACTCCATGTCATTGGTGACGAATATCTCTAAATCCTAGTGCCTAAAAGGAAAATAACGAGGTGCAACATTTAGGTTTATTTTATACAGGAATCATGCTCATGCATAACACCTTCAGGCAATCCACGCTTTATCTCACTAAAAAAACTGTGAAAAGCTTGGGCCAGGCCTAGCAGGCAGATACAGCATCCTTAGTACACAGTCTGAATAGCTGTGGGTAAAAAAAAAGATCATTGTAAAAAGAAAAAGTGAAAAGATTACCTTATCAGGAAAATTTGAGTTGTGGAAAAGTAAACAAGTATGGAGTATCATGCTGAGTAAGGACAGTGTGCTGCTGAGCAGATAAAGGAAGATTTGGGACAGTACAAGAGGTAAAAAAGGTGGGTGAAGGGAGGGAAGCAACTAGTAGAAGAATACCAAAGCAGATAAATGAGGAGGGTATGCAAGGGAGAAAGGGATAAATGTTTACACAGTGGAAGAAAGTGAATCAGAGAGAGATTAGAAAAAGAAAGTAAGAAAGGGAAGAAAGAGAGAGAAGAGGCAAAACCTCCAGATAATCTATAGTTACTTTCTAGAATGATATCACCAAGCAAACTGCTGCCTTACATCGCATTCCACTTGCAGACAACAATTAAATTAAAATTTATCTTGTTAAATTAAAATCAGGATACACATCCAAGGTATAATCTACAAGCAGAAAATTTGTTCTTTAAAAAAAAAAGAAAGGACAGAAAAAAGGCTATATCATCTTACAATGGGCTGTGGGTAACCGATACCAGCTGTACCAGCCTTCACATCATAGGAGTCATACTGTGGGGAAAAACTCTGTAAAAGAAATAGAGAAAAACAGAAAGAAAAAAGAAAAAAAAAAAAGAAGAAAAAGGTGATTGCTACAAATCAAATAAGTCTTTTCTTACATTGGTATGGCAAATATATGGAAATAACTCATTTGTATCTCTTGGGTAGTACTTGTTTGACGTATAGCTGCCAGATTTCTAACTCAGTGCCAATATCTTTCTCTTATGGTTATGGTAACATTAGGTGCCTATGTTGTGCACATCCAGTTTTCATCTTGACAGTTGGGCCTCAGCTGAGCCAAAAAATTACCTTTCTCTGTCCTTTTTTCATTCTTGTTTGACTCCTTTCAAGCTTTTCCCCCCCATTTTCTTTATCAGCCTCTTTTCTGTTGGCCTTAGTTGTCACTCAAGGAAGTTGATGAAATATTTTCTGTTGCACTCAAGAATGCAACAGTTTAACAGTTTATTTAGTCTCCTCATTTCTTTTACCTGTGACTAATAAATGTCTTATTTCAGAGTGTTTTGTAGCAAAAATCTCTTACTTATTTATAAGTCTCTCCTTCCCTGAATTACAAATAAATTTTTTTTACCTCATGCATGGGAACTTACACATCCTAGAAAACAGTGTTTCACTTTTTCCTAATGCCATTTACCATCTTTCCCTTTCTACCTTCCCATTCACTATCTCACTCTAAATAATTCAAATACAATCATCACTTTTGAGCCCAAGCAGCCAAGCCTCAATGATTTTGACAATTTATCTTGAAACAAATGGAAGCTTAGCCCAAGGCATGGAGTGAAAACATATCCCTTCGGCCTCTCTGAGAGCAGATAGCATCTTTGACACACCCATTTACATAAAATGTTGTTTAAAAAAAAAAAGCTCTACAGTCAGCTTTTCAAGGAATTAACATGTACGCCTCTTAATGGTATATATTGATTTTATTATGCAGATGTTAGGAAACTTAGTTGAATAATATGGCATTAATGCAGTTTATGCATTAATGGCACATAGGTGGTTGATCAGGAAAGGTTGAATACATGCAGTGTTCTGCCTGATAACCCAAACCACTGTGGACCCAGCTTCTTCTCTAACCAGGTACAAGATGACTTCTGTGCTAATATCAACCCTTTCGTCAGGATTCAACAGCACATCTTTGATACAGCGTTGGAGTGGGTGACTAATATCATCCTAATATCATCCTCTCCTCCATCTGCATCTGCCAAACCAAACCCAGTAGGTCTGTTAGTATGTTACTGTGATGTCCATTGAGACTGGTTAACTGACCCATGGGCGCCTCTCCCAGAAACTCAGTCCTTCAGATGCAATCCCTTTCAGAATTAAATAAAACCAAGACATCTTTCCTCCGCTTTTGGCTTACCTGGGAGTGGGAAGCATACATGGAAGCTATAAACAGTGGCCTATGTTCAAAAACAGCAATTGTTTTAACATAAGATTTTTAACAGTTTTGTGCTAAAGCAATCCCATCTGTAAAGCTAGGCTTGCTCAATGCATGGGAGACAATGTAATCTCTTAACAAAGCACTAGCTGTGGCTTAGCTCTCTTAACAAATCCAACTGCACAGAAACTTTAGTTCAAATTAGCTCTCTTGCTGAGTCTACCCAACTCTTCAGAAAAGAATTCAAGATTCAGTGGGCTGGAAAAAAGAGGGAGCATGACAAATAGTACTTACACAGCACTTCCCTGCAAGCAGAGGACCTGTGTTTTGGTCTAGTCTCCTGGGAGTGTTTCTTTAATAAACATGTATTGGGTAAAATATAGGAAAGTAAGAGAGCTCCCTAACCATTAAGCTTGAGGAGACATACTTTCTCCTGCACACTTTCTTTCTGGTCAGATTATTTCTGAGTTACATAAATCCTTCCTCAGATCTGGCTCCAAAAGTTTTTAAAAATAAGATAATCCAGAGATTTAATTGCACTCCAGCCAAATTTTGTGGACAAACCCTCAAAACAACAACAAAACCCCACCTACCACTTAGCTGTGTTTGTCAAAGGCACAAATAAGAGACAGATGCCACTGAAAGGAAAGTACGTGTGAAGGTGCAAGGGCTAGGTGCCTACAGTATTGCTTTGTATGCTTATGAGCAACAAGGTAGAAGCTGAACGTAATGATGACTTACACCTCCATTTATACTGGGACATGACTGGCAGATCCCAGGGGAGCCAGGGGCTCCAGGACTTCCCGGCTGTCCTGGAGGGCCAGGGGCACCGTTTCTGCCTGGATCCCCAGGAGGACCCTGCAAAGACACAAACAGAGCAGATACAGCCATCAGCACTTGCCTCCAACTGTAAGGGCATCGCAGGACAAATCCTTCTATTTGTAACAAAGTCTGCGAGATTGTGGTGGGAAACATTCTCTGCTAAACATAACTAAGACCACAACTGAACATTCAGGAAAGACGTAGACAGTAGACAAAATTCATATATGGAAACACTTAGTTGTTGGAGCCTTATTACTGATTATATTTGATCAAACACACTAGAAATGTTAAATAGGTCAATTCCTGAATCTAAAATTAATACTGCTAGTGCAGTCCATAGACTTTTTTTTCTGCTGGGAAGAAATATAACAAAAAATAATATTGGTAATACAGTTTGGACTAAACTTTCTCTCCCTCTCTGTTTTTCCAGTTTAAATTTTTAAGAGTTTTGTTGAAGCTAAAGGGCTACTTCAAAATAACTATATAGCACAGTCCTGCAGACAGTGCAGACATCAATGATAGCTAGATACCTCAGAAGCTTGAATGGGATATATAGCACAATAGGAATTGGCTCTTGATTTTGTTAGTTTCCTTGGGAAAAAAAAAAGAAGCTGCACTTACAGGGTCTCCTTTGGGGCCTTGAAAGCTTACTGGAGGAGCCTAGAAAAAAAGGAGAAGTAATTAAATTAAGAAAGAAAATGGAAATACAACAGAAAACTGAATACACACACACACACATATATATAAAAACAAGAGGAAAACACATTTAAGCATTGGAATATAGTTTTATCAAATTAATTCCATTTATTCTTATTCAGTATATTCAAAAGTTGTGGGGTTTTTGGTCAGTCTTTCACCTGCATTTTCACAGTTCATCCATAAAGCTCTCTTGTAGGCAAAAACACGGCACTAGTGAAGTCAGTAGAGCTTTGCCATTGAGTACAATGGGGACAGAAGCCCGCTGTGGAGAGTTGTAAGGGACAGTTTTCTTGTATCCTTCTAAGTCCAGCATGTTAAGTGTGATAATGTAGCTAATTTTAATTTCTCAGATCTACTCCTCCAATTTATTTATTTTTCAATTAATAATTCAGTTACACATTACTATCTCAATTCTTAATTAATAGTTCAGAACAGTTTTTACATACTCATCTGCTAGTAGTAGCAAAGAATATTCAGCTGAAACTATCTTGGATCTTTCAGTGCTGCATTTCCCTATATACCATCCAAGGTCAGCAGGACAGCTTCTAGTGGGATGACCTAACTTACATACTGAAGACAGAGGTTGGAGGAAGTAGTCCACATGCCCTTTATTATCAGGAACCACAGAACTGATAAAAGAGTCTCTAGTCTCAACAAGAGAGGAGCTGTGCTTAAATCTCCAGCATGCTTGTATGTACCACTCGTTTACACCTCTAAAACTGTTCAGTGAAGTAGCTCAGGTAATCCTGGAAGCAGTACAGTTGCACTAGTGTGGTGCAACTAATACTAGGTGACGTATTTGTATATGACATTTCATGTTTAAGCAGATATACTAAAGAGCTGCAGAAATACATCTGCTCCCTTTCTCTTCCATATACACATCTCTTTCACTCTCTTTTATTTTCTGGATAAGGATCTTCAATGTGCCTGTGGAAATATATGTACTTTAACAGAATCTCATGGATTTCAAACAAGGATGAAATGTTCAGATAACCTTAGGGCTCAGTATAGCTGGCTCACTCACTGAAGCAGTTTAGGCAGGGGACTTGGCATACACTAACATTCTTAATTTTCCTGAGATTAAGTTGCTGCAACTGGTTTAGATAATGTTGGTGTCTATAGACAATATAATGATAAATTAGGGATGTGGGGCTTGAATCACCTTTCCTATATAGGGCATTAAGTCAGCAATAACTCTGCAAAAGGAAATTTACTCTGTGATGATGTAGAATTGAGTTGATAAGAAATGCAGACTCTCAGTGTGCTGTGAAAACTGTCTAACTTTCTTTAACTCTGTGTTAGCATTAATTTTATGGACACAGACCAAGCATGCAGTCAACAAATAAGCTATTTACATTACACCTATGCTTCCCTGTAAGATGAAAAATGTAATGGTTAGTTGTTGCCCTCTGTACCTTTCTAGTATATATCTGTGCCTTTTGCCTATGTAAAACTGGGTTGAAGGACTTCATGGTTTCAGCTGCATAGCCCACAGGACTAGCGTATTTTATCAGATCTGGTACAAATTGTCTGATAGAATGCAGAAGTATTCTTATATTTAACAAAAAAGATAAAACTCTGTGAAAGTTTAAGCTGATTTTTCATTTGATTTGGCAAAATTTGTCTGTCCCAACTCTTTGCCTAGAGTCAGAAAGTGACAAGCTTAGCGCTTAAAAAAAGATGTTTAAAAATATCTAAAAGAAAATTAATTGAGGCTGACATGGATCAAGAAGGTGGCAACATCAAAGTAACAACATTGAGAACAAACTTACTCTTGTAGGTTGTGGTGTTGTTTGTGGACAGACTGGACAGCACTCTCCAAAGGGAATCTCTGGGTTGGGACAGTCCAGCTCCTGATCATCACAGATGATGTCATCACAGAGAACAGATCCCGAGTCACACACACAGATTTGGCATGGCTCTGGTTTCCAAACATCCCTGTCAGCATAAACCTGCCCAAGATGGGTGCATTCTGCGACTGGAAAGAAAGACAAAATAGTGTTCAATATTATTTCAAATGTGTTTTCCAAATCCAAGATGAGTAACATGAAAGCTGTTTGAGAGTCTGTTTTGTTTTCTACTGTAATATAGTTTATGCGCGTGAAGTAAAAGGCTAAATACTTCTTTTCAGACGCTGGGAGGATCTGTTACATTAATTGCAGAGTCTGCTCTAAATCTATAAATAGACATCAGTGGAAACCTCCTGGAGCTGATCCAAAGCCCAATTAAATCTGTGATAATCTTCCGTCTCAAGTAATTTTAGTGTCAGACTGAGTTACTGTGTAATTAGCAACTGAATTATCTGCTGCAGCTAAAAGGAAAACGTGCCAAATCTCTCAAACAAGTGATTCGTTGGCCCCCGTGTGCCAACATGAGCACTTACACATGGATGCAGAATAAGCTGTCTGTCAAGAATGAACCCTTGTTGCTAGAATCTTGCATTAATAGCTAGCACCAAGTGTTTTCAAAGTGTTTTTTGAAAGCTAATGTATGCGATAGAGCTAAAAGAATGTTCACATTAATTTCCAAAATTGTTTGCAATTAATGTGTCACCTGGCTCTCTCAAATGTTTCAAGTGCCTGTATTTTCAGAAAAAAACATTGCTCATCTGTAATATTCATGGCACTGTGAATTCCTTCCAGCAGCTATTCTACTCATCAAATTTGTTGTAGATAATGAATTTGAAAAGACTGATGAAAACCAGCTTCAAACATTACATTTTGGGTTTGTATTTTCTTAGAGAAACAAGATCCAGAAAGCCTGGTCATTTAAGCAACCAATATGAAAATAACACCACAAAGTTAGACAAGCTCCTTGTATGTTTTGTAGAAGTCTCAGATTGCAAATGTATCACTTGACATCTTGAATAATGGAATAAGATTTTTTCTGTGAATAATTAAAAATATTTACTTTACAAACAGAAAATTCTGGAAAAGAATTATTTGTGTATCTACATTGTCCTTAAAACTTTAGTATCAGAATAAGTTACCTACTACACATCACCATTCATAAAGAAAACAAAATGTCAAAAGATGTAATTCAAAGCTCTGACATTAAAATTACCACTGGCTCCAGACAGAAAATTCTGAATGTCATCAAATTGTTGTAAGGGTCATAATTACATAGTATGAGACTGAGTCCAAATTTACAGTGCAGTCCATTCCTATAGGTTATGCAATCCCTTCTTCTTTTCTCACATGTAACATCTTTCATCTGTTTTTTCTCTTATCCACTACTGAGGTAGCACACTGGTCTCTTTTTCCTCTTTACGTGCTTTGTTTTTCTTTCTGTCTGTATTTGTGGGTATCTGTTTCCATACCCACACCCATGCTCTTTGTCATGGGACACACGGGGATGTGTTTCCTCCCTTCTCATGCTTCTGCTTTAGTCCCTTTTTTCTCTGTTCGGTTTCATCTTTCCCATAACACGTAACTTCCCTTTTCATCTTCCCTGAATCCTCTTGTCTTTTGTGCTTGAACAGTTCACCTTCTTTACTGCCATGTACTCAACTAAGCTTAGGTTTTCAGGCTCTGCTACCTTCCCAGTGTCTCTCTCAGCTGCTTTTCCTTGTTTATATTAACCCGACTCTTTCCTCTATGTCACCCATGAAATTCATCAACTCCTTGTATGAGCTCTGTCAGGGCAATGGGGAATACAACCAAGACCTCCTGGCTCACTGGGTGGAAAACCAGCACGGGGATCTCGGAGCAGGGCACTGCATAGGACAGAAGGTTTCTTTTCCAAATTTCAACCCCACTACAGGCTTTCTGTATACACCGATTTACGTTATTTCTGCACTTCAATTATAAAATAAGCAAACAGGAAAATGTTGCCTTGTCAAGGCTAACACTACTTATGGTTAAGAGTTGTTTTTGACTACCAGCTTGGTTAGAACAACAAGATGCAAAAGGTTTCAAAAATCCTTTCCAGACATTTTCAAGACAATATTTTTTTCAGAGCTTGATATCAGGCCGGGAGCCAGTATTTCACCCTCCTTTGACAATACGAAAAATCTTAAAATCTAAAACAGTCCATTGGCATATGAAAATTAATCCCCCTCAGATGTTTTCTATCACTTAGAAATTAACTTTTCCCTTTTCCCTTCACTTCTCCACCTTTTGGGCCTCACCAGAAACTTCGGATCCTGCACAAGGGAGGTGGAGAACTCCTTATTTCCAGGACAGTGTCTTCCTCACACCCACCATGACACAGGGTCATGGCATCAGATGCTGCTTCAAAGGACACTGCCTAACAGCCACTACCTCTGAAGAGGTTCTAGACATCCTTTTTCAGTCTGCCAACCTAGATTTAGTTTCTAAAAAAGTTGCTTAGCTTCCCAGCTCTCACTTCAGAATCATGGCAGTGGATCCCAGGTAAATAAGCTGATTCTCTGCTTAATTAATTGCTGACTGTTTCTGTGAGAAACGTTTTCCTCATTTAACAAGCCAGGATTTCACCTTGGGCACTTAGGAAAAAAACAAACTGCCCAGCCTTGACAAGAGTAATGACAAAAGTTTCCTGACAAACAAGAAGGCTGAAATGTATTTTAAAAATGAGAGTGCAGTGTTACAAATTAAATTGTTTTTATAGTCTCTCATGACTCATGAAAAAACCTGAATTATAAAGCAGCAAAAGCTGAGTAGCTCAGTGTATGAGTGGTTAGCTGTATACAAGAAGAGCTCAAAAACAGTATCTTGTGGGAGGCAGAATACCATCAAAGCTGCTGGGGGTGTTAGAGCTCGTTGTCTGTCTAAAAGGAGCTGGCTGGATACACCCTAGAGAGCATGGGTGGGCATAGGTCCACTTCACCTGAGAGCAATGTACTCAGCTGTCACTCTGCTTAAGCACTTCCCAGCTCCACAGGTTAAAATGTCCGTCTCATTTACAAGCATAATGAGGAAGGGAAGAGATGATTTTTCTTTAGTTTAGGGCAAAACATAGTTATATATAATTGTTAAATAAAAATACAATGATACAGATCTAAAAGAGTTAATACTCTCCTTGTGTGCACATGTAATGTACAGTTATATGAATTGCATAGACATGTAAAAAAATGCATAGCGTACACACACTTCTGTATCCCTAGGATGTGCTTGATTATTTTTAATATTCAGATTTTCAGCTCTCTGTATCACTCTCTTATCCTTTCAAAACCACAATTATTTTTAACTACGTGTTTAAGACAGCAAGTTTCTTTTTCACTAGGAAATGTATATCCAAGAATTTGCATTTTCATATGTCATTTTTTTCTTCATCCTTACTTCATTTTCATTGATTTGTTTTGCTATTTCCAGAGCTGTGATCCTGCTGCCTTACAGTGAAGAGGACAGTGCGAATGGGGAGTAAAAAACGACCATCTTTCCCATATTTTTGCACTGTAGGTTAGAAAATGTGTTGTTTTCAAGACAGCTGAGCTTTTCTGAAGCAGAGGCTTTTCTCAGTGACCAGTTTTTCATACTGAGAGTACTCACCTTTCCATATTCCATGGAAATTTTAAATGTGTCACAAAATGACTGACATAATTTTACAGTATTAAGGAAATAAAGCAGATTTCTCTGCATTTTTACCAGCTCGTCATTCAGTTATTCTACAGTAGATGGCATCATTTAACAGAAAGAAAAGCCAAAATTGGAGCCATCTGGATATAATGACATTCATATTTGCCTCTAACTTTCTGGACATTGTTAAATGAATTAAGAAATAAGCTAGGAGAGCTGCAATGAAAAATGTTGCGGCCTTTGGCAGAATGAAAGTATTAAATAGGTTTCCAAAGGAAACTTACATCTGGGAAGACTTAGACTGTTCAAGACACCCCCTTTGTGCCCAGATGTAGATCTGTGTGTCAGCATGTTATGACATAATGCGTTTTGCAATGCTTATAAAGATTAACCATTAGCTCCAAAATCCTTTGGAAAGCTGATTTGTGCTAAAGCACTGGCAAGTAACATATAGGAATAATAAGGTTATAAAAAAGCTGACTTGCCTACTTCTAGGCTTGCAGTAAAACTGTCACATACTTGCCTTAGCCAGATTTTCTTACTGATTCCTAAACATATATATTAGCCTAAGATTAAAAAAAAAATTGGAACTCAACAGTATTTGCCTATGGCAATGCAAAATCTTATTCTTCTTCCCAAAGCCCTAAATATGGTGGCTATACAGTACTTCACTTCTATGGCAGTTATTGCAATGGTTTGTTGGAAGCTGTGTCAATCTCCGATTCATTGTACCAAACATTAAAATTTAGTATTTGAAAGCCTGGATAGCTTTGCATTTATGCTCTTTACTGAGCACTCACATTTTTAAAGATTTTGCTGTGAGTAGAATTTCCCTGGGCCAGCCTAAAAAGCGAAGAAAAGAAAAAAAAAAGGCAACACAGTCTTCGTCATATGCTGTTTTTGAATTATTTCCCATTTTCTAAGCAGACTAGCAGCTGTATGTAAGCAGACCAATAGGGAACACTGAAAGGAAAATCACCATTTAGTCTCAAAGGACCTGTAAGTGTGGTGTATAAAAA
>VZTV01095801.1:0-17998 GCA_013400875.1 Anhinga rufa | reverse complement strand
GCTCACTTGCATTGCTGACCATCGGGTCCAATATTTCATCCCCTTGGGTAAGGCTGTCTATTACCTGGCTCAAGAAGCTATCCTCAATGCATTCTAGGAATCTCCTGGATTTCCTACAGCTCGCCGTGCTACTTTTCCAGCAGATGTCGGGGTGGTTGAAGTCCCCCAGTAGGACGAGAGCCTGCAAGCACGAAGCCTCCCAGAGTTGGAGGAAGGTTTAGTCAGTAGGCTCCCCTATATGTGCTTTGTGTTTTCTTTTATTTCATAGGACTGGCCTGTCATATCTGGACATAATTCTGGGTGAAATACTGTAGGCGATGTTTTAAATTACTCCCAGAAATATGTTTTTTAATCTGGAAAGAAATTATTTTAGGACTAGGTAAGTCCCCAGACAGATTAGGTTAGGCTTGAGTTCCTGTGTCAGGCTCACAGTACGTGTGACAGTGGGCAAGATACTAATTTTTCTAAGATGCAGTTATTAAATGGGGATAATGGTACTTCTTTCATCTGTCTTCCCTATTTACAATGATGGCTTCTTGATGGTGAGTATCTCAGTTAATTAATTTAATCAGTGGGTCTTATTTTGATTAGGGTAAGAAAACAACTTTAAAAGTATTCAGAGTTGGTGTCTAAAAAATGACATTAATAAATATTGTTTCTTTGCAATTTTGAGAATATTTAAATAAAAATGTTCAGAGAGATATCATGATGAGTTCCATCAACATTTTGTCTAATTTTATTTCTCACCAGTTATAACTGTGATCTGTGCCCAGAAATAAAAGCACAACTTCTGGACTCAAGAAGCTTTATGCTTTAGGCATAATGTTTATACTTCGTTTAAAGGCAAGATCAGCTTGTGTGACTGGAATATATTAGTAATTATCTAGGAATCTTCCAGAATTGGAAGATCAGAATTGTTGGCCCAAAGATGTGGATGCCCCATCACCAGAAGTGTTCAAGGTCAGGTTGAAGGGGGCTTTGAACAACCTGATCTAGTGGAAGATGTCCCTGTCCATGGCAAAGGGGTTGAACTCGGTGATCTTTAAAGGTCTCTTCCAGTCCAAACCACTCTGTAACTTAAATTAGGGTTAAAAGGCAGCTAAATAAAAGTAGAAAAAGTGGGGCAAAGAGAGAAAAGAACAAAAAAAAAAGAAAAAAGTTTGATTGTTCTTATTTAAAGAAAGGGAAAATGAACCTACAGTCTAGATCTTGAGGAAGGTTCATTTTGGGGCTTGACAACTTTGGAGTAGCTCTTAAGAAAAGTTATTACAACATGAACAGGCTTTGCCCATCTGACTTCTAGTACCCAGCCCATGCCAACTGGCATGAACTGGAAAGAAAGAGAAATCTGAGTCAGAGAAACACTTTATTTAACACACTACATTAAACGTGGTTTCCCTTGGACTGAGAAACTACACCATGAAGTGCGCAATTCAATGAATCTTCTGCGATGAAAAACACATGTAAGCCAGCAAAATGAACAGGGCTTTATTTATGATGGGTTATAAATTCTGCTTGTTTCTACCCTTCAGGCAGGGGGAGTTTTCATCGCTGTGCTGCTCAGCGGCTCTGATGGGAAGGAAAGCTTCATGGAAGTGTGGCTGCCTGGCTCAGAGGAACTTCTTAGTTTCTAACACACAGTTCACCATGTTGAGAGAGAAAGGAAAAGAAAACAGTGTTATCCCCCTGCTGTCTTCCACCTGTGTTTCACAGCAGCTATAGTAGGAGGGCTTCTCAAAACATTGATTCAGAGGTGATATATTCAGGTGGTATATTCAAAAGTACAATCATGTAAATTCCATCCCCAGAAATTCTGAATCTTTCACCACTATGCCTATGCTTGCTCTGCTCTTCAAAGCACAGAAGACTACAGTCAGCTCTGCCTTACAAAGATTTCATGACTCACCAAGCGTTCAAGTATGACATGAGCTGAGACATCAATTTCCTTGAAGAGGTAGAGGCACACAGAAGCGACTAAGAGGACTGTAGATACCCATTTCCATATGGACCACTGTTTCATAGTATGTGGTCCAGGTCAATTAAGAGCGCTGCAGCTGCATGGTTCTGTCCACTTGCTAATTCATGTGATTGCTGGATCCTGACAGCACGGTGGCTTAATATAAGACTATCCCACTAGAAATGAAAAAGCTTCATCAGAATAAAGGTCCAGTCTTTGACTTCTCAGCTGAAAAAGCAATGGCTTCTCACCAAATATTTATGGTGGGAAATTTGAAAATCTCCTTTCCTAGTCAACATCCTGAAATGAAACAGAACTTTTTGGTGTAATTACAAACATTTGCCTCTTATAAAGGTTGCTTATTAAAAAGAAAGGAAAACCCCCACACTTCAAAATAATTTTTTTTCAAATAGAAATTTTGCTATGAAGTATTATTTCCCACCGAAGTTTTTAAAGTCAAAATGAAAGAAAGTCTATTCTTTAGCTTTGAAAGCTAGTTTTTGTACAGATAATTATAGCTTAGATTAAGGAAAACTAACTTGTCATCTATAAACCACCAACAGTCTTCCAGGCCATGGTGAGCAGTTAGCAACTTGTCACTCATTTTGACTACCTCACTAGTATTTTTCTCAACTGCCTACTCAATGTAGGCAATAAGGATGTCTGCTAGTCAAATAGAAATTCTGAACACTGACAACAGTATGAAAAGTTTGGGATTCATTGGGTGGAGGGTGGTATAACATTTAGAATGCAGAGAGACTCGTACGTATGGACAAGCACACATAGATAAACACATAACTTCCATTCAACAATTCTGCCAATGAGTGTTATTTAAACAAAACCCAGTTTTACCTTAACTTTGAAAAAAGGACTGCCTTGCTTTATTCCCATTGTTCCTAACTCTCCAAATTTTTCAATGAGGTTTATACGCACAGGAATTGGTAGAACCATCCCAGGGTCTCATCTTTAGGCTCGCAAACATTTTTAAAATGTTCTTTTTGTCAGAAAATTATGTCAACCTACTTCACAAGACTGTTTCAGTAGTCACTAAGGATCATGAAATGCTTGAGAACAGGGGAAAGTAATGGGATGGCAAGTATCTAATACAGACAGCTTTGTATGTCTAAAATTCTGAGCATCTAGTTCAAAAGTTTTAACCTCATTTTTATTGGATTGTTGTAAGCTGGAGATCTCTTCTTTGAAATCAGCAGCGTTGAAGCAATAAGCCTTTGCAAATGACAGAAGAATTGAGGCGAGCACATCCTAAGCAGTTGCTTGTTATCCGTGCCTCTAACTTCATCCACGTAAAATACACTGCATGCCTGAAGCTCTAGCCAGACAAATACAGATATGATTTCAAGTCTTCACTGTCTGGGTATGAGGCTGAGCTACAGACAGCAATGTGACATGCTTTTACCAAGGCTGGTGCCAAAACTGCCTTTCCACTTCCTGATGTGCCAAGGTTCCTTTGTATTGTATGTCACAGCAATATAGAGCTTTCCCTTCATAACACTATTAATAAACCTGTGTGGGGGATCCAACCTCTTGCAATCCGATGGGGGGTATGCTGAGCCTGGCTGGAGACATGTAAAAGAGGCTTCCTGTTCTGGTCTGGGCTGCATCCATTACACACAATATGTCAGGAAAAGAGGAGAGGGTGTAAAAAAATAATGGAAGAATGACAGAGGATTTTTCAGGCAACAGAGAACTCATACAAAATAATTATAGATGATGTTTAAAGAAATCCTGGCTTCATGCACAGCTATTTAACTGCCATGGGAAGAATATGCCAACATGGGTGGGATACTGTAAAACCCTGTCTACACTTAGATGCTTTAAACCAGAGTGAATCAAACAAGGCATTAATCTGAGAGAGACTTTACATATTCTACTTTGACTGTGACCATCTTGATTGCTGCATCAAGAATCAAACTGGAGAAGATGCAAGCTGAAAACACAGAGCAACACCTGGACTGAATGCTAAGACTACCCTCACCTCCTAACCTTTAGAAAATACAGGGGAGCATCCAATTTATTCACTCTCTGGTTGAGGTAGTAAGAAATAGCACGTAAGTCACAGCTACATGAAGAGAAATGCACCAATACAAGGTGTTCACAGAAATCAACATCTGGGAATCTGCTGATACTGTTTCTGTGTGATCAGCTCCAAGGCTTTACTCATTAGGACTGCCTAATTCAAAATGTGATCTTAGTTTGAGATGTTTCAAAGACTGCAGACAACGATTCATCACTGCTAACTTCAAGGGCTTAAAATGCAGACCTCAGTCTAAGTTGGGCACTCTGTAAACACCTCAGTTGAGTTAGTAAAAACATGCCTGGTTTAGGATAAGAAGTATCCCACCGTAAGAGGTACAGGCAAAAGAGTCCTACACTTGGAATTTTAGTATGAGTCTAAATCTTATTCTTTGGATAATCCACCTTTAAAGCTTCTGTCTCCGTGGGACCCATTGCAGAGAAATGCAATCACCTGTTTGCGCTTGTTGCCCACATTGTGTCGTGGTTGAGAATTTCTCATCAGAGACTTGTTGGGGTGCTCTAAAATTAAATAACAGGAAGATAATCTCTGTCCTGGAGAAAGCTCATCCCCAGAAGAGTGTTTAAATCCCCGGATGAATTGAAATAGTTGAGAAGTCAAAAAAGTCTTATTGGAAAATTAAACCGTTTCATTATTAATGATATTTTGTATGGAAAGGTTGTCAGTTTAGACAAAACTCACATTTCCTGTCAGGAAAACATTTTAGCAGGAATAGTTTTTGACCAGCTCTATGAAAAGGAGTCCTCAAAAGGAGGAGAATCACAAAAGATAAAAACACAATGATTGCAGCCTGGGCTCCTGATTTTAGCTGTCATTCAATGAAACCTGCAGAGCCCCTTCTCACTAAGTCAGAAGCAAGTTTATCTAATCTGGAGCCTTATAACAGCAAAGCAGGAGGGATTTTTGTCTTGATTTTGGGATTGTTTTTTATTTCTTTTTCTATTTTTCCCCCCAAATACCTGCATTAGTGTAATTAGCAATGCAAACCATGACATGACCATGACGACATGGCAGTGTCTTGAGTTCTAAAGCCTTGTGGCCGCCTACAGACTGCTGACTGGAAAAGGTCCCTGGCTCTTGGCACCTTCTGAACCATGGCCAGGAATTGTTTTGGAGAGTGATAGTTGGGCTAAAATCACACCAGTGACTTTTCAAAGAGCACAGACAATTTTCTCACAGTGCACAGAAACGTTCCTTGCCACTGTTTTATTAACTCTCATAGTCACAACCAGTGTGATTTCATCAGACTTTGAATAAGGCCTCAATTACCTGCACCAACAGTGGTTGCCAGTCTGAGATAATTAAATGAAGGAAAATAACTTTACATCACCACAAAGGTGGCAAAGCAGGACCATCTAAGCAACCAGGGGTGATCTTTCATGGAGTGCTAGGTGTATTGAAAAAGGGACTGAGTCTTACAAGGATGACAGCAATGAGTTTCCAAGTTCTCAAGAAAAGCTTGAGAAATGCAGTTATTCTGCCTGGCAGACAGCATCACACCATGCCTGCTGACATGGAGATCAGGGCACTTCCATAGTCTGGGCAACACCATCCACATCCTCATAGAATAAAGAAGGAAAAGCAAGTGCGGTTACGCTAGGGAGAAAGACTGAGGCACTGCGGAGTTGAAATGACTTGACCAAGACTGTCCAGTTGACATGTGGAATCCCTAACACTAAAATTTACGGTCTTAATTCTCTCAGCTAGCTATATATTCTGCATATACCAACCGATGCAAGTAGGATGATGTGGAAAAAAATGGCAGAGCTAATTATTCCTGAAACTCTGCTGGCACGTCCATGGATCGCAGGTTTGCTATAACATCTTCCATTTGCTGTAGAATAATAGAGGTTCACTGAGATACAGCCATGAGCATGTCTCTGGTGCTTGGCATTTCTGTTAACATGTCCCTTGCTGACACAGCATTAGAGGTTGACTGGCATAAGAGGCATTTTTGCCAGCGTTACACTCCTCCCATCCTCTGCAAGCTATTCTTGGATGTATTAGTATAGCCAAGACTCAGCTCTTCTGGACCAGCTATGCAATGTAAAAAGGCTCGATTGTATCAGAGACTATGGCTTCAGCAACTTTATCTCCCAAAGCAGTGGCTGGACCCCTGCATGAGGCAGTCCCCAGGAATTCTCATGTGTGCAGCAGGGAGTTTGGTTTAGCACAAACTTCCAAGAAAGAGGCAGTAGCCGAATTTACTGGAGCTTGCTTTCTTGTGAAAAGGATTCTGTTTAAAATGCTGAGTAATCTATTAGACAGCGAGCTCCTGAAAGCTATTTTAAGAATATAATCATTTGCTTAGTGGGACTTTTTCCAGGGTGAGAACCATCACCCTCTTTCAGCTCTACAGAAACAATGTGTCTTTGAGACCCTTTCTGCACAACAACAGTCAAGCGATAATGCCATCATCAAGAAAAAAATCCCTTCAGAGATATTGTACGAACAGAAGTAGAGATCCAAACACTCTCCCAGGGAAAGGGGTGTGTATGCTGATAGGTGGGAGAAAACACTTTAGGAAAGTGTGATTATTGGTACTAATTCTGAAGGTCTGTTGAGCCTTTCTGGCTCAGCTGGGATGGAAATCACTGAATAAGGAATTCCTCATGGCTTGTCATCAGGGAGCTGTGACAGCTGTCAGATGCATTTACAGTCAAAGGGAATGTGACACGGATATGTTCCTAAATAATAGAAATGCCACAGTTTAGACATCAGATGGTAATGTATCAATTCTCTCTGTACTGTTGTGGTGGGGTATGTATGAGACATGCACATAAGCTACTTTAAAAGTGTTATTCAGGATAAATAACCTTATAAACATGAGACTGACAAGGACTAAGTAACCAGCTATCCATTATTTTCTTCATGTGCAACGTTTTCCCATGCTTCTTTCATAGTGCACCACTCAAATTCTGCGCTGAAGTAGGAAGCGTTCACTTAACGTAGGGAGTATCACCGCACTTTAAGAAGCCTTAAAGAGAATATCTTTATAGTTTCTCTGGCAAATGAGGACACAGCATTACGTAGTGGGGAACGAAGGGAAAAGGAAACAGAAGACTCAAGTTTCCATGGAGTATGGAGACTGGATTGAGGCACTATGACCTGAATTAACCCACGCTGACCTGATTTACCTAAATTAGGAATCTGGTAAGCTTTCCAAAGGTGAGTTGAGGGACACATGACCCTTTACAGCCTGAGCTGGATTGATTTGGAGGTTTGTGTCTCTCTCCTTTAACTGAAGAGAGATTCTGATACAGCTAGACTCTCTAGTTGAGGTATTTGTATTTAGGTGACACTGGTCTGACTCTTACAGCTTGATTTTTCAGGAGCTTTGTCATTCTTCAGCACTGTTTCAAGAACACCTCTCCCCGACTTCAACAACAGCTAGGAGTTTTTGGGGCTTCTGCAAAGTAAATCTTAGGTCTTTAACAATACTCCAGCTTTGGGAAAAAAAGGTTCAAAGTCACTTACACATCAACATATCCAAATTCTGGGCACAGACATGGGCAAAATCTAGCTTCTATGTAGCTGCAACATGAAATTATTTTCTCTTTTCTTTCCATATTTCAAACTCTACACTTTTTAGTTTCTGAAAAAAAAAAACAAAAAAAAAAAACCCCAAAATATTAGGGTTTTGTTAACAGTAATTTACACTAACCAACCCTATATCTAAATCAATCCAGCTGCCTGAATGAGTCAGAAATCCTATGAGCAAGGAGGGAAAACCTGTGAACATATAATAAAAAACTTAATCATAATGTATAAACATAAAACCAAAAGCAACCCCAATAAAGATATTTATTAACCTTTGAAAGTTAAATAACAAGTCTTTCCCCTGGAACTTACCAAGCTGGTCATCCAGGTCACGCCTAAAATATGAGATTGGCACACTGCAAGGTGTGACCTAAAGTCCTGGTCCACACATCACACTTTATGATCTGTGTGTCCTCATTTCCCTTCCATAGAAATGAGGGAAGGTAGAATAGCGTACAGCTACCTTTCATCCCAGCAGGGAGTAGGGATGTGGTCATAGTACACAGGCAGATGGAGGGACAGAAACTAGATGCTGACGGCCAAGTCAAGTACAGTAAAGCATTACAGATACGTCTGCTCAAGCAATTGAATCAAGGCCCTCACCTTTTTAGGCACTGACTGCTTCATTTCATCTGAAAAACACAGTCTTCTTTCTCGCTTCTGTAGTTGCTAGCCATGTCTATAGCCTTCATTTTGGAGCTACCGCTTCGGTTCTGTCTTTGCTTTTTGATAATTCTATCTCACCAAATTAAGCTGTAATTCATTTTGGTGGGCCAGCTTTCACTTCACCTCAGACCAGCAGGAGATAAATATCAGTCCTCACTTTTTGGGTGGGCTTAGGCTTACTCATTTTGGCACTTTCTTGCATAACTCTCTGGCCCGGAGAGATTCAGGCATGCCAGTCTATGTCTGATGAGTGTCACTGGAGAAAAGGGAAAATGAAAACACATTCTATAGATCTTAAAAAATTGTTCATTTTAAAAGCAATATTGGCCTATACAGGGAGTGTAATGCAAGAGGTGGGTGTAACATGTAGGGAGTGATGAATAAAAACTAAGTCAAGTCAGATGGGTGTGTTAGTCCCAAACCTTAAACAAACATGAGAGGTTGTTGGAATCCAGTCACCTTTCATGTTGCTACAGCACAGGATCTTTGGGATACTGAAGCCAAGCAGACACACAACAAGGTTTGCTCCACATTAAGAAAATCTAGGGAAGCTTTCCAGAAATTTGCTTCATGTCTCTCAACAGGTTTGGAAAGAATATCCAGGAATAACAAGCCCTACAAATATGAAGCACTTAGAACTTTAATGCTTACATAAAACACGCTGAGCCTTTTAATTACTTGTTCTTTCATGGAAAGCACTTGTGCACCCCCAACACAGCACTAGTTTAGTCCCCTAATTGTGGCACGGCAAAAGAAAATGGTGTTAGTCATCATTCCCCTTCACCATTTTTCCTTCTGGTATCTTGTTGGTAAGTGTGTCATATACCTCTTTACTGAGGTCTGATGCTCAGAGAATGTGTGTTCGTTAGAATTCTACCTGGGGAACATGAGCTCATCTTATAGCAATTTCTGGGTTTAATTCTAGACGCCACTTGTTCAGTTCCCAAAGTGTCAGCAGAAACGGTGGCTGTCAAGCTGTTTACACTATCCCAAGCTGGAAAAGGACTAGCATTTCACCAAGGCAGCGAAGAAGCAGGTCTTTCATTTACCAGATCTCCACAGCTCAGCAAATGAACTTCCTGTCATGATGCACAAACTAGCAAATGAATAAAACTGCAGAAGCCAATTAATTTTTGCCTTCTGGCTAGTGAAGTTGTTTAACAAAATACAAAATGGTCTCACGAAGATTTGGGTTAGCAGGTTGTATAGAGTATGGGAATTCACAAACGTATCAAGAACTTTCTTATTTTTTTTTTTGTAAACCAGGAACTTCAGAGGTTATAAATCTCTCTTGCCACTTTAGCTGTGCTTTTCTTCATATTGCATTCGCACTTATGTGAGGTAACATAGGAAAAACAGAAAGGATACATAGGACTTAGGGAAGGGGATCATCAAGCTTTAGTGAGCATTAGCTTTTGTGGAACATCCCTGCACAAGCAGGCTTTGCAAGCTTGAATTCTTGAGGTCGCTAGAAGAAAAATAATTAAGGGATACATCACCTGGCTACGGTCTCTGAGCACTTGAAGAACTTGACTTTGAAATAGTTTAAGAAGAAATAAATTATTAAAGTGAAGTTCTCTATGTGGTTGGAAAAAGCGAGACTCAGATTTCATGTTTCAAATAAATCATGGGTGGAGAGAGCAGAAGATTAAATAACCTGCACGTCTTAAGAGAGGCTCTCTTAAAAGACAGTTTAAGATGTGTTCAAGATGGGTAAAAGCATGAGGAAGGGAAGAGCTATAGTTCATTTACCAGTGTGTTTGTTTGTCAATGGTCCTAAGTAAAATGAAGTATCTTTCAGTTAGAAGCTTCTGCAAAACCTGTATGCTTCAACAATCCTACATCACAATGGAGGTAACTCATCAACCAAGTTACACCAAAGGCTGTAGCAAAGACCCCCTCTGCTCTGCTCTTGTGAACCCTCCACTGCAGCGCTGCGTCCAGCTCTGGGGCCCTCAGCACAGGACAGACATGGAACTGCCGGAGCGGGTCCAGAGGAGGGTCACAAAAATTATCAGAGGGCTGGGGCACCTCTCCTATGGAGACAGGCTGAGAGAGCTGGGGTTGTTCAGCCTGGAGAAGAGAAGGCTGCGGGGAGACCTTATTGCGGCCTTCCAGTGCTTAAAGGGGGACTATAGGAAAGATGGGGACAGACTTTTTAGTAAGGCCTGTTGTGACAGGACAAGGGGTAATGGTTTTAAACTAAAGGAGGGTAGGTTTAGACTGGATATAAGGAAGAAATTTTTTACACTGACGGTGGTGAGACCCTGGCCCAGGTTGCCCAGAGAGGTGGTCGATGCCCCATCCCTGGAGACATTCCAGGTCAGGTTGGACGGGGCTCTGAGCAACCTGGTCTAGTTGAAGATGTCCCTGCTCACTGCAGGGGGGTTGGACTAGATGACCGCTAAAGGTCCCTTCCAACCCAAACCTTTCTATGATCCTATGATTCTATGGAAGTGGATAGCTAAGTTACTGATAGATCTTTACAGACCAAAGACAATTAGCAGTCAGACTGCTAGGTCCCACTTCAGTACCTGCCCTAGGAAGCAGAACCAGAAAAGCGTGATGTACAGAAAGAACCTGGAAAAGATAGTAGAAGAGAGGCGGTTAATTCTGCATGGGTTTTAAACTACTCTTCTGCTGGGGGACTGAGTTTGGTTTGTCTACAGTTCTTCATGGGAAACTCCTTTGGAACAGAAGTCCTACATCATTTGACTTTCCCTGAAACCTATGAACCATAAGATCACTCTCCATAAGATCTACTCTTTTTCTTTGAAGGTGATAACAGACATATTCCTGGTAGGTAATATGTTTAATGGTTAATGATGTCAGTACTGTAAGACATTTTGTTGGCTCTGGCTCCTGGGAGGTCCAGGATGGTGGAGATTTTAAGAAACCTGGTAACTTAGGTAACTCAGGTAATTCCTGAGCCAGGGATCTTGTAAGTGCAATTCTTCTGTAGTCATCTACTATTTGCCAGCATTACACACTAATTTTGCTCTGACACAAATAATCATGCAAACAAAAAGGCAGTGTTGAAACATGCCTCTGGAGAAGAGCATCATGCTTTGCCAACATACATGAAAGAAAGGTTTAATTTCTTTCAACTTTTAATCCAGACCCACTCAATTTATACTACAAGAAAATTAAAGTGAAAGATGAAGAACAGCAATGTAGATCCTTAGCTGAGGGACAGTGACAGCCTGCAGCCATGTAGTAGAGATGGCCACAGCGAACCTTTGAGACTTAAATTACTTTCGTCCTTCACAAATATCTGCTCATTTCCTCAAGCCTCTAATTAGTGTAAATCTTTAATACCACTCTGTAAAATGGATATTTTCTCCTTCCCACACTGCAGTAACAGGGACATGATTCTGGGAAGGTGACTTCGCAGCAAGGAGATTCAAATGTTTCTGGAGGCCTCACTCTTTGCTTTGCCTGTGTATCAGAATACCCTTGAGGACATGGAAAAAAAAGGGGGAAATCTAAGAAAGTTTTGGTCCTTTCTCCTGAACATTAATACTTCTAGGCACTATGAAAGGATTGTTTGTATAAATCCAGCAACAAGGCTGTCTCTGCTCAATGATGAAGTAATCGATTGCTCCACATCCTAGGAGAGGAAATGAATACAGCCAATACCAACCAGAGTATTTAATTCAGGTGCTTGTTGCTGACTCTGGCCAGGGGAAAGAAGGGACAATCTGGGGACAGCCTGCAGCTGCCATCGTCTCAGCAACAGATGTAGTGCAACAGAAGAAAAGAAACCCCAGGAAATAAAAGGCTAAGGAGAGATGTGCAAGTGAATAGGAAACAGGAGGACTCCATCGCAGCAAGCACAAGAGGTATATTCAAGTTCACAGCACATAGTAAGCAGTGTACCTTGAAGGAGGTTTCTACCGCCATTATTTCACATGCCTCACCATTTCTCTCTACAAGTTCCTGGAAGGAGGGTGTAATGAGGTGGGTGTTGTTCTCTTCTCCCAAGTTACTAGTGATAGAATGAGAGGAAATGGCCTCAAGCTGCATCAGGGGAGGTTTAGATTGGATATGAGGAAAAATGTCTTCCCTGACAGAGCGGTCAGGCCCTGGCACAGGCTGCCCAGAGAGGTGGGGGAGTCACCGTCCCTGGGGGTGTTCAAAAAACATTTAGACGTGGCACTTCAGGGCATGGCTTAGCAGACATGGTGGTGTTGGGTTGATGGTTGGACTTGATAATCCTAGAGGTCTTTTCCAGCCTTAATGATTCTATGATTCTATGATTCTGATCCATCTCTGCTCTGCTGTTCTCCCTTCAAGTGTTTGATCCCAGGAAAGGATCTGATCTTACCTAAATCAATGTAAGACATATGTATGAAATGCAGCCATCCACTCTGTCCTTGTCCTGTACGGGTGTAGGTACGCACAGAGGTGTGTTAGTCAAGTCAGCCTTTTTTGTCTCATTAGCTCTACATGCCTTTCCAAGAATCTCCAACTAAAATTATGACCCCACTGAGTAAGTTCTACACTCAAATATTAAATGTGTAATGGCCTTGTCTATTGAGGCCAGCTGCCACAGAATGGCCTTCATGTAGGCAAATTGAATCTGGCCTCCAAAAGAAAATGAATGTGTGCAAATTACCTACTAGGTATGGTCTACTCAAACTCTCAAATCATGCCATGAATTGGGAGGGTGCTGAATGGCATGAGTTCCTGCTACAGACTATTCTGGTGACTTAATAATAGAGAAAATTAGATTCTAGTACTGTGAACATTGTTTAATTCATTAACATAGATGTGGTCACACAATCTACTTGCTTAACAAGTATATTCAGGTCACATTGTTGGGCAGGAAACCTATATGTTTGAGGACTATCTACAAACCACTAAAGTACGTAGGCTTTCATTACAGCAAGCACCTTGGCTCTCACAGTACCAGCCTACAACAGACTTGGATTACTTTAGCCTAATATTAAATATCCTTCATTAATGAATGGTCAGATCAACAGCATGGTGTGACTCAGTTATAAAGAAACGTAGATTAAATTTTAGCTGGGCTGGTCCAGGGAATAGACAAAGCTAGGTGTTATTTCAAGCAGCAAAATTATCATGGTTAAGTTGCCTATAGGCTGTGCCAAGTTTGTCTCTCCCCAGGCTATGGAAAGAAAAGTTGGTTGTGGTTGTTGCCACCAACGAAATCTGTTATTCTGAGCAACACTTGGCGCTCCCAGTAGTAATAATTTTTTGCTTCCTCTCCTCGTAAATTGCCCAGAAAGACCAACACAATGCAGGGGAATTACTGGAACCTGGCTATGCATACTATATGTAAAAGCCAAGCTTTGAATGGAGCAAGGGAACAAAATACCCTAGAAACCTCGACAATCTTTAGTCTCATATAAATAGGACTTTCTCCTGAAGGACGTGTTAATTACACAACAGATATATCATGGTGGCTTCCATTTCCATTTCCATTTCCATTTCCATTTCCATTTCCATTTCCAGCTCTAAGCAAGCTTGTCACCATTGGCAAGGAAATGCCACTTGCCTTTCCCTGCTTGCACACATTGATTTAAGATTTGTCTAGATAGTCCTTTGCCAAGATTTCTGCTGTTTCCTTGGTCTGGATCTCTCCTTATTTTGAATTTCCCGATATCTAAAATACAACAGTGATGAAGTAGAAACTGCAGGTTGAAATATGCCCTACTTTCAGTTCTTCCTCTTCCTTTGCTAATCCTTAACCAGCTCACTGGAGAAAGACACTGCCATTTCTTATGAAGCTAAACCCACAATGAATAAATGCTGATTCCGAATCCCAGAAGAAGGTGTCTGACTGTATTTCAGTTGTGTGACTTGAAAGCACAGTATGGCCTGAAGCCACTTCTAAGATGGCTCTGGTATAAATTTTGGGTGTGGGCTGAGGTTATCAGGGAATGCTGCTGGTGGGAAGCTGGGCTAGAACCTTGGACAGGGCCTGCTGTGCTTTTCCTGCTGGAAGGATCCTTCCCTTTCCCACTTCACTTGGCAACATAGGGGGAACCAGCCGACATGGAAAAGTGAGATTGTCCAGATCAATCACCCTGCAAAAATTTACTGCATTGGTACTGGATTTTCATGGGCCAGCTAAAGGAAAAAACACTTTTCCCTTATTTTTAACATATGAAGGAAAAGAAAAAAAAAAAAGAAAGAAAAAGACTAATATACAGGAAAAAATATAGTGGCAAACATAAGTTCCTTCTTTTTTTCTTTTTCCTCTCCTCTCCTGTCCTCTCATCCCTTTCCCTCTCCTCCCCTCCTTCCTTCTTCCCTTCTCTCTAAAGACTTCAGGTATGATTCTTCTAGCAGTAATATATGACTTGATAAATGGTACGTCTCAGCAAAATTAAATAATTCAGGTTCATCACCAAGCTAAGTGTAATTACATGACTTTCAGATCAGAACCAGCTCACATCTGGCTGGCTCATAGAATAAGCAGCGCAAGTTCTAGTGTGTCGGCAATATCCCCACTTCTAATGGGAAATAGAGAGAAGTGATGAAAGGTTATTACCACTTTAAGGTTGTCTGGAGGTCTGTGTGACCTGAAATATGTACTTAAAGACATGTTCTGCACCACCAGGTCAAGACACTTTTCATATTTGAAGCACTTCAGGGCATTTTAAGTGAGAAAGGAAAGACATAGCAGAAACTGAACATAAAAAATTAAAGCTATGGGACTTAAATAACTGGAAATTTAAGATGTGAGGCTAGTCCAATGTTTTGATGTCTCCAAGTTTAGATCTGGGGAGTGGTTTTGGTTAAGCAGGTCACTAAATTTTCCCAAGTCATTCCTAATTCTTAGTGTTTTGACTTTTTGTATGTCTACTGGAAAAATTTTGAACCTGCGTTTTCATGGATCACTTGAAGACAGTAGTAGTTTGGGAATCTCTGTGCTTTTGGCAGACACGTCAGACTCAGACAGCCATGGGAAGTGACTATTCCAGCTCTTGGCAGCAAAGGAAAAAAGGGAGCCTTGGTCAGAATTACATAAAGAACACTGACATTTTGTCCCTCCCACTGCTGTAGTAAATCAATATTTTAATCCTGTTTTAATAATTGAGACTATGAGAAAAAAACAAAGAGAATACTCCACCTTCTTCCTGAAGTATTTATGGCACAACCAAAAGGAAGATATCCCCAAACTATAACTGAGAACCTACACAGGCATTTTTTCTGTTCAAATTTCTGTTCAAATAAAGCATGTCCTTTAAAGACTCTTTAACTGAATCATCAAAAATCCTTTATGACAGTCTTTTACAGAATTTAAGTATAGACTGTTTTACATGGATTTGCTTCTTTATTTTTATTAGTCTTTTGGCCATTGAATTAACTGCAGTTACAGCTTCAGTTAGACTTTGTCTGAGGGTAGCTAAGACCTGCAGGCCAGTTCTGGATCACTGGCCATCGAATGACATCGAATGACACGCATAGTCTGCTCCTGGGCAAGGCATGTCACTGCCACGGATGTTAGACAATCGTAGTCTGTGTGCAAGATGGCCCCTGCATGCCTCTGTAGAAGATTATGTCATATGCTCCAGGTGCGAGGATACACATCCCACAGACACATGATCAACTGCAACAGATGTTTAAAAACATATTTCACGTCACAGTTAGGGGTGGCTTAGAATAGACCAGCCAAATATCTATTTAAGTTTGGCTGATGGATGGCACCTTCTCATGCAGACCACATTTATACAGAGACTTCGAGGCTTTCATTACCCTTCAAATTTATGATGCTCTGTCTTTAGTGGTCTAGATAAAGTGATTAAAATCCCAATTTACACCAATAAAAAGAGCTTTTGTGATGCTATGGCTATACTTTTATGAAGAAGTGAAATAACTTCAGCAATCTAAATAAAGTTTCACTCAGAATCAAACACCCAAGGCTCCAGAGCAGCAGTGGATCACCTGGAACAGAAGTGTCATTGTTCATTGCGTAAAAAAATACAGGATTTTCAACCAGTTCTGAAGAAAAAACACTTTTCAAAACTTCTACAGAAATGTCTGTAGTTCTTCACACACCTCCCTCCTGAACTAGAGAAATGGTGTTAACACTCCTCACCTGGGAAAGCTGAGACACGTACACCTATTAGGTTTAGACCTGTTACAGGTGTCTTTTACTTCAGCTTCACAATTGCTGCAATACCTACCCTCAAGAAAGAGTGAGGCCGGGCAACAGCAAACTGATGAGGGGCTGTGCTGGATTTGGCTGGGGTAGAGTTAATTTTCTTCAGAGTAGCTAGTATGGGGCTGTGCTTTGGATTTGTGCTGAAACAGTGCTGATAACACAGGGATGGTTTAGTTCCTGCTGAGCAGGGCTTACACAGAGTCAGGGCCTTCTCTGCCCCTCACACACCCCACCAGCGAGTGGGCTGGGGGCGCACAAGGAGCTGGGAGGGGACACGGCCGGGACAGCTGACCCCAGCTGACCAAAGGGATGTTCCGCACCATATAATATCACGCTCAGCATATAAAACTGGGGTAAAAAGAAGGAAAGGGGGGATGTTTGGAGTTATGGTGTTTGTCTTCCCAAACCCCGTTACGCGTGATGGAGCCCGGCTTTCCTGGAGATGGCTGAACACCCGCCTGCCCGTGGGAAGTANTAGATGTACCAGAGGACCTACTTCCAAGCTTTTCTAATGTGCCAGCTGGATGTGAAGCAATAGTCTTAGGGCATCCAAAATATCACCAGGTGCCTAAGTACCTGCAACTGAATCAAGCTCCTCATTATTCTAGTCAACAGAGCAGAGAATGTGATTTAGCTGAACAAATGTAGGAGCTTGTTTTTTGATAGTTGGTTGTCTGAAGCCAAGTCAGCCTCCTAAGCTCCCTCTAGAGTCAATGGGGAGAAACAGGCATCTTCAGAAGTTCCACCTCATCCTCAGGCACTTGAAACGAATCTTTCACTGGAGGCATCTTTCGCTCCATTGACTACTGAGAGGGTTAGATGACTGGTTTACAGGTAAAACAACAAAAAGATACCTCAGCATAGGCAACATGAATCCCACCTTTATTTTTGTTCTGTCAGTGGTCCTTGCTCCATAAAAAAATCTGACTGAAATGGGTGGGAGGAGGAGTCTAAAGGATGAAGAATATCTGGATAAATGCAGAAAAATGTCTTCATTAACATTTCTTTTTTTTGTTTATTTTCCTGACAGAAAGGTAATACTCATAGACCTCTGCAGCAGGATTCAGGATGGGAGAAGTCTGATGCTGGTTAGTCCGGTCCAGGATGGAGCTCCAGATGTTGTTTTTTAAAGGTAACATGACTTCATGCTCAGTCAAAAGAGACACACAAAACAGCCTTTTTTGGGCTTCTTGTCTCAGTCAGGTGCCTCTCAAACAATGATACAGTATGAATCAGACCAAACATATATACTCACACATCTTGCTCTCTCAGCAGAAGGCAAATCCTCCACACCAAGCCCCACACCATTATGGGTAACCTGGAAACATGCTAACGGCTGTCAGCAACTCCCAAAGGTCAACAATTTCCTACCAGTGCCTGCCAGGAGTTTCTTTCTCATTGAAATTTGGGACTGACGTGCTGAGGGTTTGGTAAGAAGGGCAGAAAAGCAAAAGAAGGGGGAGAACGGGGTTTCCTCCCCTTCTTCACCAACACAACATCCTCCTGCTGTCGCACCCCTTGACTCCTTGCGTCACCGTCTGTGCACACATGCATGCCGCCTACAAGCTGCGTCCTGAGCCCAACCCCAGTCGTCAGCTCCTGGCACCGGTGCCTCATACTGTATTTCCCTTTTCTTTCTCCC
>VZTV01095796.1:18359-29168 GCA_013400875.1 Anhinga rufa | reverse complement strand
TAGATGTGGTGCTTAGGGCCATGGTTTAGTGGTGGACTTGTCAGTGCTACGCTGATGGTTGGACTTGATCATCTTAAAGGTCTTTTCCAACCTAAATGATTCTATGATTCTATACTCACACCTCCCCCCCCCAAAAAAAAATTTACATTCCCCCCAGTATTATTTCAGTTTAATCACTGAAAAAGTGTCAGAATATTATTTAAATAATTAGTTGTTTAGTCATACTATACTACAGACTATCACTCTCATCACTGAATTACAATATATGTGATAATCTGCTGCTACAATTGGGAATTTATTGATACTTGTAACATTTCATTACTTTGGCTTTGCAACTCATTTTGCATCATACAATTAGGCAACAAAACAATTGTTGGAGAATTTGCATTACTTACAGTTTATTGTTGCTTTCTGAAAGGATTTTACATGGTAAGCATGAAAGCAAAAGAAAAAAAAATGTAAAAATATACCTACAAATATTACAAAAGAAAGACACCTTGTCTGATATAATTCTACAAAGACATTCTTAACAGAAGTCACTTAACATGTCTAAAGTGAGAAACTAAGTCATCAGGTCAATTATGTCACACATAAGCATGCATCTCTGCCAATATGCACCCTCCTGGTTAGGCAAAGGGTCATCTCACAAACATTAAACAACTTGTCCAGCTGGAAGCTAAGCTCATGGCTAACATACCTATTTGCCCAAAACTTTTTTATTTTAAACATATGTTTTTAAATGGTGACTGTTCATAATTACTTAGAAAGACATCTGCCCTGCAGCTGTGCAACCTTTTAATTCACAACAGGCGTTTTTTCAAGCATTCAGCTATCAGTACAAATATCAGTACAAAATAATTTCAGTATTTGATGTTTAAAACAAGAAAAACCTCATGCAGCTCTGATACAGGAACACATTAGTCTGCAACCACACAAATTCATTGCTTTAGTATCTATATCTTCAGCAAATACTAAATGAAATTCCTACCTGCAAGAGAGCAAATTTTGAAGAGATTAACAGAGCATGTTTTGCCACTGATCATGTTAGGTTGAAATCACCAAGCTGAAAGCATTATTCTCAAGAACTTTGGTGGACAAAAGGCAGGGGAAGGATCCTAATCAGTTTCTCAGAAAAGACACAAAAGGCTCAACACCTGCCAGAACTGCAGGAGCTGGTATCCTTGATTCTGCCAACCAAGAGAAATACTCACCTTGACCTCAGCTTGCTTGGCATAATCCTAAATAAATTATGGTACTAAGTGTAGTTCCAAGACCATAAAACCAGAAAGCAGTATGACAAAAGGAAGTTGTTGGCTTTTTTCTGGTGATATGCCTCTTTAGTAAAAGATTAAGATGCCCTCCTGCTCATTTATACTCAGAATTACTGCACCTTCCAGGCAAAAAGCTCTTCTGCCTCCATTCTTATCTACATCTTTTTCATTGCATAAGAAATGTGGAGATTAGCAATACAAATGTAAACAGTATGCAGGTTTTAGGGTACCTATATGTGTGGAGCCTGAAAGAAATTCTCAGTGCTTATGTATTTTAAAGAACATGTAGGTACCCAAAAGCACACACCACTATGCTACAATACAGGTGGCAGGAACTTTGCCAAGAACTGCTGTTTGCTAAGCTTGTGTACTGAACAACAAGTAGCAACTCAAAGGTTCCTCTTTCTGCACAAGATGTCACAGCCTTCTAGCACATTCCATTAATAGCCCTTCTAATTTAAACTCTCCAAATTCTTTTTTAATATAGTTCTCAGAGATAAAAAGACACACAAAATGTTTTAATATTCTCCTTTAATGCTGAATAATTACATTTTTAAAATACTGACCTTCTTGTACATAATCATTAGAAAAATAAATCTGAGTTTAGTGACTATAAGAAACTGATGCTGATAGAAAGCTAATGATATGTGAACAGGAAGTAGGATTGGATCCAAGAACTCTCTTGTCATCATAAAAAGTAATCAACTGGATATGCTAGAGAACAATGCTCTCCTCTCAGGCAATATTCTCACTAGAACAGTTTTCCATGAGTGTTTCCAGGACTGCAACGGTTCAGACAATGAAAAATGCAGATTAGCCAACACAAAATTAATAGCTGCAGAATAACATAGACACTTCTCAAGAATTCTGGATCTTTTCTCCAGTCTTGCTGAAACCTCATATTATGCAGGATTCTAGGTAAATAAAGTACTGAGAGATCACTCACAGTAGAGTGCATCATCACTATACACAGGCTATCAATTCAGTTTCAGATTCACTCAGTGTTGTGGGCCTTACATATAAAGTCATAAATTGCTTAGGATACAGATGTTGGAAGCCAATAGCCACTGCTCATATGTCAAGTGAGCACCTCCAAGCAGCAGGAACCCTTTAGCTACATGTCCCTGGAGCAGATTAAGTAACTTCATAAATCCCTCTGAATTAAAAAGTTTCACCTCCTGTGCAGTCAATGCAATTCTGCTTACACTAGGGAGTGCTCCTGGACACCATCCAGCATGTCACCATTTTCCAACTGCAATTTCCTGTTCTGGAACTGGATCTAGCTGTCCCCTCAATGAGGAGGGATGGAGGTGTTTAGCAAACAGCATGAGCACCAGGACACATAGGGAATCATATCTCATGAACACATCCTCAGGTTCCAGCAATCACAGCTTCAGGATCTCCACTAGCCTATCATCGCATCTGAACACCATGTTTAATACCTCCCCCAATGGACCTGTCTTCCAAGAAACTGTACAAATTCATAGTTACTCATTTTGGTCTCCTCACCATTACCACTCCTGCGCTTACTGCACAAGTGAGACCCAGAATTCAACTATACTCGTGGGAAAAAGCAGTTCCTGGATTATAACTGTCATCAAGTTCTTTTATCGGGAGAAATTACTTACTATTTACCCTCTATTATTTCAAAGATGTCTATAATATTGCCTCCCAACACCGTTCAAGCTGTCTTTTCTTCAGAGTGAAGGGCTCTAACTATTTAATCCCTCCTTGCATGGAAGCAATTGTTTTCTTTCAATTACCATGTCATCCTTCTCTGTATCTTCTTTGGTTTTACAATACTCTTTATGAGATGATGCAACCAGAAATGTAGCATTTAAGAAAACAGCGAGCCTTGCATTTAAGCAGTGTAAAAATGAGAATTTTCTCTCTTTTTCCTTCTTAATACTCTCAACTTGTTGACAGACTTCTGGGTTGAGATGACATTTTAAAGAAGGATCCCCTTTTCCTCTCTTGAGCACTGATGGTATTTTCAGGGCCTATCCATGCATCTGTACTGACATGTGGCTTCGGTAAATATATGTAACTTCACGTTTATCAACACTGAATTTGCAACACTCCCTTGCAATCTCTGCAATCTCTTCTCCCTCTTATCCACTGCCAGAGCAGCGCTATCAATGCTCATTTATGAAACTTGTTATTGACAGTTTACAGAATAATTACTTCTCTTTTAATTGCTTTGAAGTTTTTCAGCTCTATTACAGCCAAATCATATAAAGGAAGACTAGGCAGTAGTTGCTGTAAAAGCTAATAAAAACGAGGGAAACAGATGCTACTTCCATCCAAAATCTCCAAGTTGTAATGAAAACAAAAAAACACGGATCTGCAAACTCACTTCCCCCATATCAACAGTTCCTATTGGCTCTTGGATGCCACCTTGCTTCCCCGGACTCTCCAATGCCAAGAGCTAATGTGATCCTGTGAACAAATCCTTCTACTGCTCCATCAAAACACACACCATAAAAACAAAGCATTGTTCAAAGATTCATGTTCTTCCTGCTGTTTGTTCTTATAAGCAACAAAGCTGTAGGGGAAGACTGCATCTAAACATAAGAGGACTTGTCAGCTAGACTTCCTGCTTTGTGTCTCTTCCTCAGATAGCAGGAAGCTACTTACATCCTCGTGTTGGCAATTAATAGTCACCTTACCAGGCTGCCACTGAAACAAAAGAAAAGTTCTGTACTCTGAAGAGCTCCAGCATGAGATGAGCCAATCTCTTACTCAATTGCAAATACCGTGTTTATGTCCCCAAGGATTTTTTTACAGTTTGCACTTCAGAAACTTTTGCTGCACACACTGAAAAAAAGCAAAACCAACATATTCCAGAGTATTATGAGCCAAAACCCAAACAATCATAAGATTTTAAGTACTGCGTATGTTTCTTCCTTACAACTTTACAGCTGTTCGGGCTCACATTTGTGCTTTTAAGTTTGAAACTAAAAATGCTTCTTTTGTTAATGGAAAGTTGATATCCTCACATAACCACAAAATTTCAGAACTCAGGCTTGAAGAGAATAAACATCACAAGCTGGCAGTATTAAAAAACATGAGCTGATGATACTGACAACAAGCCAAAAATGGTAATCAGCATGGGGTATTAGGAAGAATACTCTGTCCTTACTAAATGCAGATTTTCTCACTTATTATAAGCTTGCATTTCTAACCTTTTGTGAAATTCATTGCCATGCGGCCTCAAGCTTGGACCTATGACTGAAGAATTCAGGAGCAGCACACTGCAGAGCAACATGGGGCCCAACACATATTGAACTTGGGAGTAATTCACAAGGCCACTACAGGGCTATTCATAACAAGCCCAGACTAGCACATTTTCAGAAACTGGGACACATTTTTTGGTGTAATAATGTCTACCACTCTAATGCAATCCTCATCATGGAAAAGGCAAAAATGGTAAAGTAATTTGATTTTAAATGTTCTAATTCACTTGTTTCTTCAGCGTTTGTATCTGAAGAGAATGAAACTTCTGGCACTGCAATACTCGCGTGACTTCACAGAATCTTGTGCTGAAAATTATAATCACATTAAGGCATTCTCTCATGTTCCCAAGGAAGCTGTATCAAGTTTCACTGTTTGTAACAGCCACCGTTGAATCAAAAGTTTACCTGGGGAATTCAATAATGCTTCCTATTGCAGGATGAGCACATACAGCATTTGACTTTTACCTTCTGCAAAGGAATTCTACACTTCTGCTTGCTGATCTATCTTCAGCCAGGTAATTTCCAGTGAGTTAAGTCACCAACCTTCGTATTGCCCTTTCTATATGGCTGATTCCATCTTTCATTCAGCAAAAACTGTCTGCAGTACTGGCTAGGTAGGTTCTACCAAGGAGGAGGATTTGTTTTCCAGAGCACCTCTCTTCAAGGTCTTCAGCCAGATCAGGTTCTTGACCTCCTAAACTTTCTTAAATCAGAAGCATGCTCATTCAGAGGAGGTGGTCTCCCAGAATTTATTCCATCTGTCATTCCCAGTTGATTTAGAGTATTATGCTTCTTAGAGCTGAAATACCAACAGGAACCTAGCCACAACCACCTCCTTGGGTGAGGGTCTCAAAAATTTGGTTTGAGTTTCTTCCTAAATTGTTATGCTGATACAGAAAGCAATGAGAAGCAGCAGCAGTCTTACTTCCAGATTAAGTGACCCTGGCTAGGTATGCAATAGCAAGTAGTACAGCATAGCAAGAGCTGGTGCTGAAGACCAAGTGCTCGTACTAAGTACTTCAGGCATTTTATTTCAGACTAGTTCTGATGTGGTCCTGTGGACTGAAAACCCATTAGTTGAATGTATCTTCCAGTCTGGTTTCATCTGAAAAATATCAAGTTCGTGTGATCTGTGATCACTCTGAAATGCAAACCTATGTACAGTAAGTAGTGGTGACGAAGATTCACTTCAAACATTCACATCTGATCAAAACACTAATGCAGTTGCGTGCATCCTGTATACTAGTGGATCTTAGACATCTGCTAGTTGCCGCCTTTGCTGTGTTCAGCTATATCTGTATCTTGAAACAACCATCAGACCCCTCATCCTTGTATCTAATGAGCTTCCCAAACTGAAGGGGGGATAGTATCTTAAGATATAAGCCATTGTGCTCTACAGAGGATCTAAAATGTCAAGGATATTATAGCTGACAGATGAGTCAACAGACAGCTCCAGTAATCCTTAGTTACATGACAAAGACAAAATTCATATGGTGAAAAGGATGTTTAGCAAACAGTAAGAGGGCAAGGCTACATAGACCTTTGTCGCTCATGTTGCAGGTGATATATCAAACACCTGTATGTGCATCAGAGGAAAAATCCAGGATTCCTAATATGGACCTTCATCCATCTTTCCTTCTTCAAAGAACAGCAGCTACTGGTTGACAAAGTTTCAGTGAAGTAAGACTAACCTTCAAACAGATGCCTTCGTAATGCCATTTGTAGTGTAAGAAAGAATGTTTTCTATGGCCTGCAGATACCAAACAACATAACAAGGCAACAGCAACGGAAAGACAGGATCTGAAGTAGGTCAGAACCATCAAGTGATCATGATCTATCCTGTACTACCACTTTCCAAATCAAACCTGTCCAATTAAATTGAAGGGTCCAACTAAATAAAAAGTCTTGAAGGTAAGCTGTCCAAGAAGGAAAAGTTGCTCAGAAACATTTTTTTCTTTCAATATCCTGTACGGGTTTTAGGAACACCACAGCTTGGTATGTGCAGCTTTCCACAGTGAAGAAAGACTTTGCCTGAATGCTAAGTATCCAGAACTTGAGGTCAAGACCATTCAGAAACCAAGAAACTATGAGGTCACTTTAAGGCCTATTCATCTAAAATTTGAAAATTTAGTTACATTTACTCAAAAACTACACAAATTTTAGCTTCTGCATGCACACATACAGAAGTAAAATAGTTCATAAGAGCTAACAAACATACAAAGAACTGAAAAAATCCAAACTTATTATAAGGAAACAATCCCAAACAAAGTAACAAGGACTCTACTGCTCTAAGAGTGTACGCTCTCTTGACTTTGCAATACTCATTGTCATGCTTAACTTTAAAAAAAAAAAAGAAAAAAACCACAGGAAAAAAAAAATCACTAAAGTCAATGCAGTTGTTCATGCAAGAAGTGTTATCTTCCATTTCAGGTTAGAATATACTCTTCATTACCTACCCAAGAAACATTTTTATATGCAACTAAGATACTACATAGTATCAGATAAAATTTAAGGATAAGCTATCATATTAAAAATGTTAAATATAGAATATTAAACAGGTTATCAAATTTATTTTATAAACTCTCAGGGCCATATAAGATCTCTTCCTTTTTTTGTGGTCACACTGATTCAAATTTCTATATCGCCCTTTAAGGTAGCTTTTAAAAGGTCTACACAGATCAGGCTGATACATGCAATTGTTCAGCGTAAGATCCTTACCTAGTGCAGAGGATGCCACTGAATAACTATATTGTGGAAGTCTACTCAGCAGCTTAAAATTTGTGTTGCAGGTATCACATAAGATAAACTGAAGCATTGCTATTGTTTTCCCACAAGTTCCCCAAGCAAAAATTGCAAGACTGGTCAGATGCCATGCTTTTCACAAGATGCATCATGCTGTAATTTCTTAAATTAAGCATAGTGTACTGAACATTGGCCAGAGAACACAAGTCTACATATGCGCTATAATCCTTCCAGACACAATGCAGCAAGAAAGAAGCAGAAGGTTGCAGATACGTAGTCACAAAAACCTACAAATCTGCATTGATTCAGCTGAGTTTGCATAGTAAGTTTTAAAGGAGTTAATTTCAATATAAGGAGAATAAACTCTATGAGTAAAAGGTGCCTCTAAATGAGTGAAGATGGATTCTTTTCTAGAGGTTGAACGTGGTTTAGCTATATTGATTAAAAAAAAACAAAAACAAACAAACAAAAAAAACACACAAAAAAAAAACAACAAAAAACACACCACACCACTCGTAAAACTGTAATTATATCAATACAAAAATAAAAAAGCTACCAGCTCAAGAGCTCTTCTAGCTATTCAAGATACAGGGGCTAATGCTACTCTTCTGTTACAGTGCAAAGCCAGCAGAAGATACTCTTCTAATACCAGTGCTTTATCAAATGTCATTAGCCATAAATTAAGGATCACACTGTAAACAGGAGAGGTCCTACGCAGGTTCTGGGCATCTACCCATACAAGCTTCAGGGCCATAGTCCAAGCTGGCTCCAACTGACTTGGCTTTGAGCATGTTTTGCACATTTTCAGTAACCTGCTGATATTAGCGGGTGTTGCAGACGTTCAGTGTTTCCTGGGATCAGCTCCATAAAGGAGAAAAGAAGTCTGCATCAATGTAGGCCCTATACAGGAAAACTCTGGAAAAGAACCTTGCTATGCAAGTCTGGGAAGAGCTAGCTGAGGGTACACTCCTCATGAAGAGGGAAGACCCCCAAGTCCATGCTGCAGCAAACCCGACTTCAGTTATCCTAGCCTCCTTCTGCTAAACTCCCTCATTCAGCCTCATTGCTAACCAAAACTTTTGTCTAATGCTCTGTCAGGGGACTACTGCAGCCAGAAACAACTGCATCCTTTGCCCTGCTGCCTGATTCACACTAAAGGCAGAGGAGAAAACCTCACTGCCTGCAGGCTGGAACACAGGTGCCCAACATGAGGTACCAGCAAAGAGACTTTCTGCTTACGTTTCGAAGCCCACATAGGTGCAAGATCCCAACATAACTGCATAAAACACAAAATTCCTTAACACGTTCAGCTTTTTCCTACTGCTGTTATGAAAATAACAAGATGGCTGTTCTAATTCTATAGGTTCACATCCATACTATAGCTGCAAGTCTTGCATAAATAAAGAGTAAGCCCATCTTTCTGCAAGGGTAGACTGTGGCAACAGCTTGGTCCTCCACGCTGAAAGTGGACTGTAGACAACTAGTTGCCTAACTCACCACCATCGATTCTTTTTGCCAGAGCAGACTTTCCAAGGTGCCTGAATCCCCTGTTCATTACTCAGAAGAGCCACTCCATTTACTACCATTAACAGAGAAAGGCCAAAGAGTGCCAATCTCCTGCACCTGGTGAAGACGAGGGCTGGAAGGGAAAGTCCTCTGCACGAATGCACAAGAAAATATTTGAACTGCCAAACAGAATTTGTTTTCTTTCCAAGTTATACAAAGATGCAAAAAAATTAAAAACTTTCCTTTTTTTTTTTTTCTCCTTCGGTTTAAAAGAGTTGATGCCAGTTGCAACAAGTATTCCAAAGATCAAGGGACTCCTACATACAGAAACACCAGCAACAAGTGCTGCTCAGTGATAGATGAAGGCATCTTGGACTGTCCCAGAGCATCAGTGGACCAGTACCCTGTTTAAACTATTACCCCCAAGCCCTGGCTTTCACCATCTCTAAAAGAATAACTTGGCTCATCTGTAATAACTTCTACATCAAAAGCATCCTTTATGTTTCATACAGCACCATAACATGCACTGTGAGATTGATAAGACCTCGAGAAAGTCTGTCTTCAGAGATACTCCCTGATACAACAAAAGCATTAAGCAAAAATTGCATGAACACTCAGGGTATCATCACCCTGAAGACTGACTTTTTTAGAGAGAGCACCAAAGAAGGCCACGCAACAGAAAAGAGGAAAAGGATCAACTGGAGAAAAAGAGTAAGGGAAAAAAAATGTAGAGCTATTTAATCCCCTCCCCCCTTTAGTTAATACAAAAACATGCTCTCAGTTTCCAAGGCTTATTAAATTTATTGTTCTCGGAGTGGATGGCTTTCCACACAATGGCCTGTAGCAGTCACAAAGGTTAATGCAAGCATTTCAGAAAGTACAGGATGGCCAGTTTCATCTGGATATAAGTTTATAAAGGAAAAAAAAATAATCTAAGAAACAGCTCCAGGCTCTCAAGAAGCTACAAGGCAGCACCTGGCACATAGCAAGTTTATTATCAGTATTTCATTAACTAGGTTCTTAAAGAGAAGTCTACCTACCATTTCTGCCGCACAGGACTCATTTTCTATTCTCTCTGTTATTTGAACTCAGAAAGAAAAGCCTAAAACTTTTTTTTTTATAAAGCTGAAAACCCCAAAATAAATCTACGCTACATGCACATAAGCATAATATTTAAGTAAATATGTAATATATTTCTGACTTAGTTAATTTCATCATCAGAGAAGGAAAAGTCAGCCCCTGCATGCAGCTGTCATCTCAATACCACAAATCTTCAAACCAATTCATGAAAAAGGGCATCTCCTGAGATTTTGTTGACTGGCTGATGAGCCCCTCTTGAAAACCTATGCCCATGTGCATCTCATGTGAAGAGACCAGAAGGGCCCAGTCAAGTTTCTGACTCCAAATACTTCTGGACTGCTCACGCCTGACACCGACAGCGAACAGGGGTGGCCAGAAGAGCCGCACTCCTTATTGCCCAGCTGACTCTTCCCAGCGCTTCGCCACGCAGGAGGGGGCACAGTTCATAGTCTAGGGCTCAAAGAAGCAAAACTGGAGTGCCGGGACGGGCCCGCTACGCTCTCCCGCTGTTATGCTACGCGTATGCCTACAAACACACACGTATACGCCTATGTCCGCGAAGCATGTGCATACGCATGTGTCTATGAAGGTAGCGTAGGAAGGTGCAGTCAGCCACCAGCTCGCTGCCTCGCCCCGCCACGCTCGGGCCCGCTCGCCGAGCGTACGACCCCGGCGCACCCCGCGCCTGCGATACCATCTCTCGCAGGCCAATCAGGCCAATATTCATTAAAGAGCAATAAACGTTCCCCCTGAATACCAGCCACCTGGGCGCAGGGCTGATCCCGCCCAGGGTGACAATTTAGTTCATTCAAGCGTACCCTAAGCTCATGCATTTAGGAAAAAAACAGCGACCCGGGTCACGGCGTTAACAATCTAATAGCGGCCAAATGAGCGGGGCTGCCGCACGCTCCAGCGGAGCCGCCGCCGCCGCCGTACCGCCCTTCAGCGCCACGCCGGGCCGGGCCGGGCCGGGC
>VZTV01095796.1:5333-17888 GCA_013400875.1 Anhinga rufa | reverse complement strand
GGGCCCCCCCGTTCGTGCGGGGCCGGGGCGGAGCGTCGTTGTCCGCTGGGCAGGCGGGGGCCGGGGCGGCCAGACCGCGTCCGGGGGTTGGCGCGGGCAGGGAGGGAGCGTCTCTGCTTCATCGCCCGGCGGCGGCGGCGGCAGCGCCCGATCCCGATCCCGATCCCGCGCCCGCGCCGCAGGCTGGCGCCCGGCCCGCGGGGCCTCCGCGGATGCGTGGCGCTAGCGGCAGCGCCTCTCTGGCGTGAGAGAGGGGAGGGAGCTTCTCACTGTGGCTGCGGGATGGCAACGCTAGGCAGACCGTATTGAGGTAATAATAATAATAATAAAAAAAAAAATCCTGCAGTGCGTTAAAAAAGCATTGCAGAAGCAGGAAAGCAGCAAAGCGGAAAGAAGGGGTGGACGAGGGTTGCGGAGCAGACGGGCATGGGTGTGTTTGTAGCCATATCGGTAAGCAGCCGGCCTACCTTTAGTAAGCCGGGGCAAGGGAAGCACGGTTGCAATTGCTGCCCGGATTTTTGTAACGACCTGAGGCCTGTTGCAAACGGTTACACCTGCAGGCAGTGTCAGAGAGTGTTGGTAAGGCGCTCCCCCCCCCGCCTGCCCAAAGGGCAGGCAGTTCTCCTCAGGGGATGATTCGTTTTCCTCATGTGTCTTCTCTAGAAAAAAAAAACTTGCCTCCTTTGATCCTCCTTACTGGGCTTTGGGAATCAATGTCAAATACAGCGGCATAGCACGTTAAATTTTATTTAGATGAGTACAAATGAATTTGTTTACTTTGAATCTTTAAGAAATTTGCTAATTTTAGTATTTTAGTAGCTAATGGGTGGAAGGGGGGATACAGGCTTGGCACTTCCTGCTATTCAGTGTTCTGACTGTTTTCCATGTGGCCACCACCATTGCTAGCAGCTTTCTGCTGACCACGAGATGCCCTTTTGACAGTGGGAACGGTGGGGTGAACAGAAGTGGCTAAAGTATGCCTCTCAGTAATGTAACAACTGAGCTGCCAGAAACTCTGATTTTATCATTGTTCTTCTGTCACTGCCTGTGATTTTTAATGCTTTGTTGCACTTTCCCCTTAACCTTTCAAACTCTTTATTTTTGTGCAACAGTAATACACTTGCTGCCTTTAGACACTTCTCTAAATGATGGGTGACTGGAAGAGAAATCTAAAAGACAGCATCAAGAACAAGAAGAGATTTCAGAAGTGTTTCCTATGAGAGTAACAGGAAAGGACTGGGAGTCATTTCTTCTAGAGCTGATTGAGGGGAAAACAGAATCCATATGTAGAGAGTTGCTGCAGAGAGGATGTCATGATGGGGGGAAAAAGAAGTGATTCACTTGCATTGAAGCGAGGGAGATTTAGGTCAGACACTGGAAAACACTTTAACAGGAAGGATAGTCAAGCATGGACAGACATCACGACCAGAAGTAGTAGAGTTCCTGAGATTGGTTATGAGTTACATAAACATTTCTCAGGTGTGGTTTAGTTAGCGCTGATTTAGATCTGGAAAAAATGAACTAGAAGACCATTCTGTTTTGTATGAATCTGATAGACCTGATTATCAAGATGCAATGTGTTTATGCACGCAAAGAAAAATACTTATTCCCAAATGACTATTTTATACATGCAGTTTTCTTTCTAGGTTATAAACAAGTCCTCATGAGCTGAACAGAACATCAGTTCACAAAATCGGAAAAATTCTAATGCATACACTGCAAATCCCACAGACCTGACTGAGAGAGAAACCAAGCCTAACCTTAGATATTAATCATTCTGTTCACTATAAACACACGAGTCGTTTGGCCATTGTGTAGCCTTATGGCACATTAATTTTATGACATAAAGTGAAGATTAATCGAACAATAGCCGAATGTAAGTAGAATACAAGTCATCTTGTACAATGAACGGCACATGCCTTTTAGCCTACATAGCGGTCATCATGTTGCTGAGATTTTTGTAGCAAATCCTGTAGGATTGCTTTCATCTAAAAAGTTCAGTTTTCTATTGGACTATACAGCTAATGCAGTGTTAGCTATACTCGCAAAGAAGCTTGTCAGCAGGAACTAACATGTCGAGATAGAATGGAAAAGATCAAAGTATTTTAATGGGGCAAAATGTGGTGGCTATTGGGTGATAACTCTGGTTCCACAAAGTGAAGTGAGATTCTTCACAGAAGCACGACTGTATCTTCAGTTAAATCCTGTTGCAAAAATTATTTTTGTAAAACTTCTATGAAAAGTAATCGATCTTGGACTCAGGCTTTGACCCTGACAAGTGCTGAGCACAACATTTAATAATCTGTTGTTTATGTCTGTGCAATTTAATGAGTTTGAACATTTTAGCCTACGATTGCCACCTGCCAAATTCAAGGTTTTTTGGCACTAGCAGTCAACAAACTCTTAAGGTGGAACTGACATAAAATTTGTTGGTTCATTGGTAGATATAAGCAAAACGGGAATTTAAAATGTAAATACCAATGAATATGCCTATTTCCAAACATGTCTGAATGGCATTAGTTGGGTTTTTTTTCAGAATTGTATAGTCAGCTGTATAGATAAAAGTTGTCCAACAAGTGTTATCTTGGAAAACAACTTGAGGGACAGGCGTACTTTAGTATACCTTTTAGTTGTACCACATTAATTTCTGGTCTCATTAATTAAATAGATTCTGGCAAAGATAATACTTGTATAGAAGTCCTGCAGAAAGCAGTGCTACTCATTCAGTAGCGGTACATACGAACAGTGTGGCCAGTGTTCCCATATCATGGTTTGAATGGCCTGAACACCGGATGTTTTATAAAAGGTGCCCTAAAGGAAAGAGACCTAGCAGTATATCAGTGATTGAGACAATCTAAACTACTTTGCCATATCAGAATAACTTCATTCACCAGGAGAATGAAGTGTATGGTGGTTTTGTTCTCCCCTTGCTCTTCCTAACCTGCCCAATTGCCTTTCTTTTTAATAACCTTAGGTGAAAGGCAACTGACTTTTGTTTGTTAGCAAGAGGGTAGTTGTACAAATCTTCAGTTTTTACTGATACAAGGTGCCCGGATAGCTCTCTTCAAGAAGCTCAATTACAGAAAAAAAATTACCCTTTTAATTAAAGTTAGGATACAGAGCATTAAATATCTCTGAAAGTACTGAAAGAGACTACCTTACTCATACGGTGTTATGATTCAACATTCAGTTTTCCATGGTACAAGGCTGTTACAGAGGGCATACACAAACTCATCTTGGCAAGTCGTAGGACAGTTAGCAGCAGGAAAGCAGAACATTGTAACATGTAGTTCATGTTAATACCATATCATTACTGTGGAATAATAAAATATGTAGAGAAAAGCCTCACATAAAAAATACGGACCACTTTGACTCAGGATACTCATACAGTAATGTAAATGCTCCCAAATGCTACAAAATCCCTTTGCTGGGCATGGCTAGAAATTTAGAATTGGATGCCTTAAAAGATACAAAATGTGCTTAGTTCAAAAAGACAAATAGTGTATAAAACAGTCTGACTTCACTGGTAGAATGGACAAGAAGCTGGAGATAAGAAGACTAGTTAGAGGAGTGCTGAGGTTCAGCAGCTGGAAAACTGATGGGAAAAATGTATTTGAATAGTCTAATGGTAATAGATTTTGAAGTATAAATTTTAACAGTAAATATGTGGCCAATTGTCACCAAAAGTTTTTCCTAGAAAGATCCAGAAGGCCATAGAAATTAAAAAATAACAGGGCACAGAAGTCAAAGGATGGAGTTTTTCATAGGGAGAGTTTGAGCATTAAACAGAGGCCAAGAGCAGTCGGCAGTTGCAGCTCTCATTTCAGTGACTTGGAGCCTGCTGTTAAACAAACTCATGTAAATATTACCAGCAAAAGGGAGAAGCTGCTCTGAGTAAATAAAAGTTGAAGCGATTTGCAACTCTATCTGACACATTTACAAATGTCAACATGCAGAGATACTACAGACAAAGGTGAGTGAGTGCTAAGGGAGAAGCAAGACCTCTCGGTCAAAAAAACTTCTCTTCCTCTTTCTCTGTGCTCTAATGCTTTGCTACCTTCTGACATTATGGTCACCATGTGTGCTGTGGTTAGGTATTTTTCCTACAAAAAAAAATATGTTGATATGAAAGCAAGCAAGGAGATTTTGAAAATTATTTTTCACCTGTTCTCCTTTTTCTTTTTTCCTGAAATATTTGTCTGTCCTTTAGGTAACCTTACAGACAAAATAACAGGCAGTCTAAAAGCAAAGATTAATGGTAAAAAAAGGTCAAAAGTAGAAACCAGTTTCTAACTGTAGTTACACAGATATAAATTTAGTGTAATTTTAATGAATAATTAATTTAAACATATGGGATATTAATAAAGTAATTGTAATATTACTGTTGATAAAGTAATGCAAGAATATTTGCCTGAAGAAATGTTAATAGATTAGTCAATAGATTATATTGCTGGGGAGACTGGAAATTACACATGATTTTTTTTTTCATGTCTATGTCACCCCAGTCGAAGTTGATATTGCTGTGGACTCATTTTTCATGTCATGATTCTTCAGTGGAAGGTCATGAAACAGCCCTGCAGCAATAAAAACAATAGTTAAGAGTCCTAGTCCTAAACTTGCAACCAAGTTTGAATTATTAGCAGTGTTTGAGGGCTAAATGATCACAGATGGGGAGTCTCCCTTGGTAGCAGGGGTTCTGTGTTTAAGAAATTGAAATTTGGAAGCCCTAGATTTAGGGATTTAGGGTTCCTTCTCATGCACACTTAAAGAATTTTACTTTTCTTTGCTTGGTTTCTTTTTTGTGAAATGTAGAAAATAGTGTTTTCCTGTGGCAAGGTGTTGTAAAGATTTAAAAAAAATAAAAAATTTCACAGTTGCGATCTGGTTTAACCCTCTACTGCTTGGGGCACTGTGGAAATACCTTCAAGACATGGATCAGAAGCTGTACCTTCATCTCCCTGCTGAGAATCAATGAGGAGGCAAACACTAAAAAAATCAAGTCCCATTCCACATCCTGTCTAGCTTTCTGGGATGAGCTGAACCTTTGGATTTTTGTGACTTCACTGTGGTACATTTTATAAGGATTACAGTTCCGATTAAAGTTTGTAATGCATTTGTTCCAGTATGAATATTGTTTACAGAGTAGTCAAATATTTATCTCTCATGTTCAGAGATGTTCATGTTTTGCATTTTTACTGAATAAATAAATAGAAGCAAAACAGTTACGCTATGGCCCTTGCTGAAGTGTTAACATGCAAATATACGTTTTCATCTGTAGCCTTTTCGTTTGTTTTTGACCACATGATGAGAACTCTGTTAGGCCAGAATTACCCTTGTGTTCCAAAATTACCCCTAAAAACATTAGAGAGACAATATTCTGTCTCTTTGAAACTATAAAATGGGCTGGTTTTGGATACAGTTCTTAAAGCCTTCCATCTTTCCATTTGGTCTTAGAAAATTCTTCATATTTTCAGAATTTCTCAAATGATAGTCTTGTGAAGGTGTGAAAAAAATGCCATTGCATTAGTAAAAGACAATACATCTTATGACCTATATAATACCTCTACTGTGTTTGGAGATCAACAATGCCCATCCCATAGGTCTGCCTGTGCAAAGGAGGGTAAAGTGCTGCCTCAAGTAAAGCTGTGCAGAGACCTGCAACCTGAGTCTGACTGTTGCCAGCATCACTTCTTCTCTTCGCTCTAAAAGAGCAAGATTCAATAATGGCACGTATCAATTGGTGAGAAGAAATATGAAGTCTCAAAGCAAATGAAAGAATGGATAATTCTGAAACAAAAGAAATTGCATTTTGCTTATGACCTTGTATTTCATATTTATATGCAGCATGTTAACTCATTTTACATACTGCAGCTTTCCGTCTTCCCAAAGAAGTCAGTATGACTACAGGCTTGTACAACTAAATTTTGCTTGTAGTCTAAAATAGTGTGTATTAAGAATATGCTCAGCAAAGCTATCGGTGGAAATGACCATTTCATCTCTCACTGGAAATAATGAACACCAGATACAAAGTCTCAGTGGTTGAAGCTTTTCTACATTTTAGCTTACTTTGTTTCTGCATCTTAAATTAAAAGCAAAATGCCTTTTAGCAAAAAGGATAAAATAAATGCTCAAAATGAGTTAGAAATAATTTGTTGGTATGGATATACCTTTGTGGCAGAAATTAAGCCAGGTTTTAGCCTCATCTAGGCAGTACATTAAGAAGAGAAAGGGCAAAGTAGTAACACATGCCTTAGAGTTTGAACTCCAGTTAACAGAATTACTTTTGTGTGAACTGGTATTCATGTTAGCTAATTTAAGATATGCAGGCATGTGAACACAAGTTATAATTAAACCTGCATTTTGCTATGCAGCATATCCTTAGGAGCTCTTTTTTCTTTAAAGCACATCCTAAAGTCCTACTGACTAAAGTGTGCTTAAATGCTTTGCTGCATATTCTGATGAATTAAGTATGTAATTAATGATAGGACACATATCAACATACAGCTGAAACACGATAAAAAAGCAGTATCAGTGCATAAAACTCTGGAAGCAAAATTTGAGGTATAGATATCAAAAAATCATAACAAGCCTTGAACAACACCAGTCCAGAAGGAGAATCCTATGTCAGTCAGATGGATTTAGCAAAAGGATTGTGGTTCAGCCACTTCTTGAAGACAAGGAATAGGGAAAAGGTTATAACAACTGCCGATCATTTTAAAGGCTTCCCATTTAGTTGAAAAGCAGGAAATATGGGCCAACATACTAATTCTTGAGGAAAAAAACAGCTGTAGTAAATAAGGAGATACTGTGAATTGAAACCAAGAAGGTAATTAAGAAGTCTAAGAAACAAATCATATCTCTCCAGAGGGTTTGTTTCAATTTCAACTGTTCCTGAGGCATTTTCTCATGTTTCTGTAGGTAGAGTTCTATACACCTGAGGTAATAAAAGTTTGAAGCAATGGTACACCAAAAGAATCCAGATAAATCAACTTCATGGTCCCCCACTAGGACAGCAGATGTATTTTTAAGCTGGAAGGTTAATAAAATAGTGCCACACTGGCAAATATGTCTGGAAGAAGGAAAGCAAATGTGTGTAACAAAATGTTATTCCTTTTTCAGCTCCACTAATATCTCTGTACGGGGGCTATTAAGTAAATAATTTGCGATTTTAAATCACTCAACTGTCTCCTTGGTTTCCAAAAGCAACTTATATACAAAAATCTGAATGCAATCTGTACTGCAGGAATAACATGAACCAAAGGTGATCCAAATGTTTTTGAAGCATCATGCCTTCTAGGTTTGGCAGCTTCCACTTAAATATCTGTATAACCACCTCCACCTTCACATGAACTGCTCTTGGAAGGTTAACACGTGGAATATAAAGCTGGAGGTATTCAGGACCGGTTATATTGCTTTCTTCATAAAGTGGTTTCGTTGACTCCTGGCTATTCTACAAATGCTGTAATTCATACAAAGTTATTTCAGTACTGGGCCCACTTACATGGGAAAGGTAGGATAGTTTATATCGAAACAATTTACCTATTGTCTTTTTTAAGGTTATGATGAGTAACTAAGGTTGAACAAAGCAGGCTGTTAAACATACCACCTTATAAAAGTTTATTCAACAGATGCTTAAGTAGGTGCTTCCATTATGAGTAAGTTCAAAAGACCTTAGTTGTAATGTTTGTAGAAGCAGAATACTAAGTAGGTTCTTCATAATATTAAATCTTTTTCTTAATTCAATCCTCTTGGAAATCCACAGGTCAAATTCTCACTATTTATTTATATCACAGATTTTTAAGAAACTGTTCGAATAGTGTGAGTGGAAATGAGAAAGTACCCCCATGCAAAATGGATGATCTTCATAATGAGAATGGTTGCCCGTTCTGAAATCACATGCAGAAAGCTACTTAAAAACATAAACAGTATTTGCATCCAGTATTTGTATCTTAAGCATAATCTTTATATATTATAGCAATAATGAGAACATCTTCTCTTTGGAAGACTAGACTCTGTCTCAGCAAAAGCAGAAAAGCCTATACCCCTCTTTACAAAGATCCAGGTACTTGATTTGAAGACCAAATTAATGTTCCCAGTAAAAACAGTGCTTTCAGTAGGAGCAAGACACTGGTTACCTAACCTTCATGTAAAGGGTTTTTTTTCAGAGGTTTTCCTGGTTGAACTGGATTCTCCATAGACGTTATGCACTCATTTTTACAACTAGACAGACCTGAAAAAAAAATACAGTGCTTGAATTCCTGGCTGTCCAGAATTCATATACTCTGAGTGCTCTGAACCATACTGTGTCATGTGTGTGCACTCTGGTAGTGCATACCCCATCCATGGCCAAGATGGAAATGTAAAGCAAACAAGTGAAGTAGCTTAGATATGTTTTTGGTCCAATCAAAACTAACCTGCAAAAGGAAATGAGGTGATATAACTACATGCCACATAGCTAGCACATCAATCAAAAAAGTTGTGTTTTGCACTTTGAAGCTGACCATGTAGCCTGTGTATTTTTGGAATACATATTTTATCTTTCAACTTAGGCTAGATTAACATGATGAGATCTGACACTGTTACAATCTGCATGGAAGATTTTTTAATGAGAGACAACAAAACACCACCTGTTGGGAGGTAGGCAGCTGACCCTGAAATGCCATCACTGACAGCTCCCTCTGCTGTATCTTGTTCCCTGCCCATAAGATCCTTCTAGTAATACTGTTCCAGAATAACTGACTGGAAGCCACTGTCCAAGAATGAGAACAAATTACAATAGCACACAGTGGGGCCTCTGTGTCCTTTAAACATAGGAAAATGGCAACAGACAGGTATTGGAATAAAGTGTGATATAATATACTGGGATTCTGCTTGTTTTAATACATTGACTTATAGAATGCCATAGGAGGAATTAGTATTTTAGCACTCAGGCCAGAGTAGACACCTGCAGGGAATCAGAGAGAGGATTTTATGAAGTGTCAGAAGCTCAAAATCCATCAGTAATAAATGGAAAAAATCAGTATCGGGTTCTGCTGTGGTGAAGAGAAGTGGCACAGCTTAGCAAGTGTGTTTGAGGGTTTTGTTCCTTAGAACTGACTGAAAGCACAGGAAGAGGAACTGGGAGTGAGTGTAGGGGGTATCAATGGGAAGGATGACTGGACAAAGTCAGATCTGTAGAAAGGAGTTGGATTTATAGAAAACCGAAGGAGAAGGATGAGGGAGGTTCTGGGGCTTTGTGGAGTTTCTCCACACATTCACTAGCCCTCTTATCTTCAGATGACAGGATGCATCCTTCTACCTCCCCCACTTCTCAGTAGCCTCTTCTCCCTCAACAGTCCACCCCCATCTTAAAACCTAGAGTCCTCTTCTTCCTTCCTCTTCCTCCCCTTCAATGGCTGTCAGCTCCCACCCTCCCCAGAAGAAGCATTCACCTGACTCTGCGTGGACAGGGCAGCGAAGGGACAGCCAAAAATAAGCAGGCAGGTTGTTGCCAGGTCTCACTTCACACTCCAGCTTCACCCACAGCAATATCTTGCAAAACAGGTAGCAAGGTCACATACCATTGTTTACTTTGGCTGGGCCTGGTAGTTAAACTTGCCTATTGCCACTGGTATTGGTGAGAAAAGCTTCCACAGGTTTCAGCTGATTTCCATGGGTAAAAATTGAATGCTTTGTTAGCAAGTCTCTTTTTTCCTTGGTGTGTTTGGAGGAAGGTCGAGGAAGTCTTTATTGCAATTGTTACTTTTTGCAGAGCTATTTGGATGCTGGTGGTATTTGTACAGCAGTTTTAAGATGCCTCCATCAGCTGCTAGAACATACAACAGTATATACGTTGTTTGTGTTCTTTTTACTGCTCCCTGCAGAATAAAACTTTTGAGAAATATTTCTTCCCCTCCCAAACAAGACAAGATAATAGGCAAAAATGCATATAACCCTTTGGGGAAAAATACGGTGTAGCAAGAGTTAAGGATATTATTGACTGAACCAGCTGTATGGCATTACGCTGTTTAAACAATTTAATTCTGCTTATGCAAACTAAAATTAGGTGTAGAAAATAGCTAGAGGCAAAGACAGTTGTAACTCCCTACTATATTAACTATGACATTTAGACTCTTTAAGAGTGTGAAACACATATAATGATTTGTTCATACAAAAGCATGGACTAAGGCTTATTGCCATTTAACAAAGGAACAACTGCGTCTTTGCCCTGGAGAACAGAAGATGGTCACTGGCAGGGAAGGATTCAGTCTGGAAAGAACAGAGTCTCACTGGCTTGTTTTTTACTGGGAAGATGTACCAAACTAATAGAGAAGTTAATTGTCAATTATATTAAATGCAAATTTGCCCTTACTATGGCCAGGGGCACATCTGTGTTGACTGCTTTTGTCTGAGATAATCACAATTAGTGACTGTATTTAAAAACAGTGTATTACTACATTAAAAAGTTTATTTAGTATTTTCTAACCAAAGGGATTCAAAGGGACAATGGAAGTGCCAAATAGCTGATTTTAAATTTCAGCAAGGAACCCTTAAAAAAGCTTTTCAGTCCACAAGCACAAGCAAGTTGCCTTGAATCAGGGCATCTCTTGGCATTCCTCATCACTGCCTCTCACTTTTCAGGCTCTGTTAACCTGCTTTGGGACTCAGGATGGGGAAACGTGTGACTAGATTTCTGTCAGGATAAGGCTCCCTGCTGACAGACTTTCTGCTGTAGGTCTGCACCATTAAATATGCATGAAGACTTGCAGAGACTCGGGAATGAGACCAATTCCATATACTTGATAGTAAAATGTAACTACAAACTAAGAATAGGCAGAATGCTCATTTCTTTTTATAGTGTCCTTACTTTATACAATCCGTAAATGACTAGCTACTATTCCATGTTATTATTTACAGTATATAAATTACAAGTATATAGTTAAGAGAGAAAATCATGGGGTTTATGCCAACTATACTTACAGTAATCCTGGATAAAATGCATTTCTTTGTTGTACACTCTTCAGATTGTGGTCACGCTCTGTCTTAGCTGAATTTCACTGTAAACCAGATAGTACTTAAGTTGTTGTGCTTAATTATACACACTCAGCTGTCCTTCTGTTTTTCAACTAAAGACTGAAATGAAGAAAGCCTTCAACAAGCTGATACTTGTTCTCAAGTCTATTTCACTATATCAAGACTTGCCCTTAAATATAAATTTCTAAAATTTTCATAAAGATAATTAAAATCATAGATCTAGATTTTTAACAAACTTTTGTTATGTTTGTCAGGTCTGGTATCATATAATGCAAATTTCTTTAGGTGCTGGTGAGGAGTGTGAAAATCTCTGTCTAGGAATCAATGCTATAAGAAGCATCCCCATTGCCTGCCAAAGTGCACTATAGGAGTTCTGACTTCAGTGAACATGAAAATTGTGTATTTCCAGTTAGCTCTTCTGATGCCCTTGCATGTTATCCAGAAAAACATCAGGACAACCTGAAAAGTTACAAGAAGGAAGGAAGGAACCTAGCTTTTACTCATACTCTTTAGAGAGATTGAGATCTGAAAAGGTAGTAAATTTTTAACCATTTGATCCAAAGACATAAGGAGACTCCTGTTGACTTTAACTTTGAATTAAGTCCTGAATTCCTGTAACTTCTTACTGGCTAATGAGGTGGAGGTAGGGATTTTCCAGTACCTAAAGTCTGCTTTATGAATAGGGGCCTGCACAAACCAAGAGAGAAGCTTTGCTTCAAACCCGTTTTCAAGAACTCATAAATGAATGATCTTTTAAAGATATTTTTCTTTCCAGATTGGATTTTATAAAAACAATCAAAAAAACAAAACAAAACAAAAAAAACCCAACCAAGCAAACAAACTAAAAACAAAAAACACCCCACTAGCAAGGGAATTCTTACAGTCATCAAGGATGTTTTGGGAGATAAACAAGGCATCTAAACATCTCCCACTTTTAGGGCAGTGGAAACAACTAGAGTAGAGCAGGAAAAGCTTTACATCTCCTGTGACAGAAAACCAGACAAGAGCATAGATTTAAGAAAAAGACAAAAACCGGGATGTAAGGAAAATGTGATGCAAGATCTGGTCAGTGAAATACTCACTAACACTGGGGTTTGTTTGGTCAGGATTGCTTATCTGAAATCCACCTTATGTGGGTTTTTGTCAGAAACTACAGCCAAAGCTCCTTTTTTATTACTTGATGGAGCAGTTCATCCAGGAGGTCATCTCCAGGCATGTAGAGGAAAAGAAGGTTATCAGAAGCAGTCATGGATTCACCAAGGGGAGATCATGCTTGACCAACCTGATAGCCTTCTATGATGGTGTAACTGGCTGGGTTGACACAGGGAGAGCAGTGGATGTTGTTTACCTTGACTTCAGCAAGGCATTGGACACTGTCTCCCATAACATCCTCAGAGACAAGCTAAGGAAGTGTGGGCTGGATGAGTGGACAGTGACATGGTTTGAGAACTGGCTCAACAACAGAACTCAGAGAGTCGTCATCAATAGGGCAGAGTCTGGCTGGAGGCCCGTAACTAGTGGTGTCCCCCAAGGGTCTGTACT
>VZTV01095786.1:0-19881 GCA_013400875.1 Anhinga rufa | reverse complement strand
CGCGGGCGGCGTTTCACGCCGCGCTTTACCTGCACCTGCTGCGTTTTCATGTTGTTCTGGGCGTAAAATCGCTCAGGTTGGGCTTTAAGGTGTGACTTTCCTTCCCCTCCGTTTTTTCCTTTTCCTCCTCATTCTTTAAGTGCACTGGCATTCTTGGTTTTTTTGTTTTTATTTTTTATTTTGCTGCCTTTGCTCAAGTTAGTTCGTTTCCACCAGTATGCGGTTTTTTGGTTTGTTTGGTTTTTTTTTAGCGCGCGCGCGTGTCAGCCATCCATCACCCCTCTCTCCAGCATGCTTTGCTGTGAGCTGTAGCGACAGAGCCATCGGGAAAGCCGGGGATTATTACTTTTTCTAAATTCCAGAAGCAGAAATAATTTGAAAGCGCTGGATTAACTGGGTCAGTGCCTGAAAACATCATAGCTTTCCTCTGGAGGCGTGCACTTAGATGTTTTCAGGACTTTGCCCTGAAATTGTAAGTCCTCAGAAGCCTACTTGTTTTATCTATCAGCAATGTGCTGTGCATACTGGTGGCATTGTGTGAATAATGGTAACCCTGGAGAGCCCAGCTCGCTGTCGGAGGAGGAGGCAGAAGCGCTGACAGAACCGAGGCCCGGGCCCTGCAGCCGTGCCTGCCAGGACCGAGCGGCTCTGCGGGCCGGGGTGCAGGTTTAGCTGCCTTGTCTGTCCCGCACGTTGTTGCGTGCGTGCTCCTGGCAGACATCGCTGACGAGTTGTAATGGAAGCGAAGTGAGCAGTTTGGGGTTTCTCCAAGACAAAATGTTTTCTATTTAAAGTGAAGCCTTTTAAACTCTTCAGTCTCTGCCACTGACAGAGCTCGCATCGAAAATAGTTCTTTTCCTGAACTACTCAAACTGTTTAGGCTAGGCTGAGCTCTTTTTCCGTAGCACTGATGATTATATAAATTCAAATAAAATTAGAAATGTTATTAATGGCAGTTATGCAGAATTCTTAGGTTCTGACAAAGGACAGGCTCAACTGTTGTTGCTTCTGTAACTAAGGTAGGCAGAGCCTCATCGTCTGCAGGGCTGCTGCTCAGACTGATCAAGGGAGTTTAGGAATTGCAGGGGTTGTTGACTTTATTTTAATTTATTGGGAGATTAGGATATATTTAATTTGGAGGTGTGTTTGGAGATTGTTTGCATCTTATCCATCAGCCACTCATGATATGATTAAAGGATCTTTTATTTATAAAAACTTCTTTCTGCAGTATCTCTTGTAGCTTGATATCACTGTAACTCCTTTTCTGTTTAGACAAGACAGTGGTTAACAATGTTTTGGTGTTTGAGGGATATTTTTGTTGTTGTGCTTTTTTTTAAAAAAAAAAGCTAAATAAATATGCTGCTGCAAAAATCTAGGTTGATATGCTCAAGGACTGTAGGCCATGTTGGAGACAAAGGATGATTTGGGTCTAAAAATGGTTGGTCAAAGATCCTGAAAGCAAATGGACTGTTTTGCCAAATAAGGAAACTTGGCACATTCTGCTGTGTATTTTAAGATAGCACAAGTGTAGTGTGCTATACTACTTTATTGGCAATAAGTTGGCAGTGTGCCTTCCTGAAAGAAGCACTGAATCCTGCTTCGTGGAACCACACAATGAAGCAAGGGCAGTGAGTTGCATGGTTGTTCCCTTTAATAAATTACAAAGGGTTTCCCTGAAGTAATCAAATAATTAAGCAGCGTCAGGTGCATGTGCAAGATGAGGGATGCAATTTTAAGTTCTGCAGCCACGCACTAAAGAAAATACGAGTTGCAGTTACTGTGCCATTTCTGCTAAATTCTTTCCTGCCTCCTGTCTCTAACTTGCAACGCCCTCAGCGGAAGCTCTCTGTACTCTGGGAGCAGTAGCTGAATGACAAATGGTAGGGTCTTCTGGCTTGTGCATGGAATAAAGCAGAGAGTTTGCCTTGGCAGCACTTCCCCTACTGCAGAGGCTGGTTGGGGGGAGCTGGGAGGTACTAGTGATCATCTCGGGTTCATCTAGTGTTGCTGTGCTAGGATGCAGGGCAGGGCAGCCTGCAGTGCTGTCGGTTTGCAGTCTGTCTGCCTGGGTGCTTGGGGGTTCCCTCACCATGGGCAGGGTCTGGGGGGAGCAGCAGGTGTGGAACCCCAGCAGGGTTCTGGGGAGGGACCCCCCACACTGGTTACCCTTCCAAATCGCTGTAATCACAACAAGCCAGTGATGGTGGATAGTTTTCTGCCCTGAGCACTTACTACTGTACGGAACTGAGCTTGTTGTGGCTTAATAGCTTGCTACAAAGTGACTCTGCGTAACAGAGTCCTGACATGTTAAAATACTAACGTTAAATAATAACCTGACATGTTAAATACTGCCAAATGTGGCTCAGATCAGGTTATTTTTGTGTGAAATTAACAGCTTCAAACAGCATGCTCAAATAAGTTATTATGAGGAAAAAAACCACATGGAAGATGGAGATGTTCTTGCGTGATTACAAGCTCACGTTAACCATTAGAAATGAAACAGAAGGAGAAAGTTTCTCCCCCTCCAAGTTCCCATAGGAATAATTAAAATAACCAGCAATTGAATTATTTCTTCAAATACCTGTTGTTCACCATTTCTGAACTGTGACATTTTCATTTCATTGACAACAAGCAACAAAGTCAGTCGAGGTAGTGTTCCCCACTCTTAGGCGCCAGTAGTGGTTAAACACTCAGAACTGTGTTAGTGGGGAAGGATGGTGCTGATGACAAACCTTCGTACGCTGTGTACTTGCGTTCGGGGAATTGCCATAATGCCCCCAGCCCCAAGCCTGGAGACCCTGTTGCAAAGGACTGCTTTCCTGACTGGAGAAGTGCAAGACATGAAGTGCCACAACGTTGTTGGAGCGATTCACTTGTTTCCAATGCATGTGCAAGACTATAGAGTTTAATGAAACACGTGATTTTTTTTCCCCCCTTAACCAATGGTGTAAACTCAGATTAAGTATCTTTTAAAACAGGATGACAAGTTAATAACTGTGTGGATTTGTCACATGCAGTTGTTACTCTAAACAGATGTTTTCTCAAACATAACAAAGGGATTGATCTGTCTAATTGAGGATTAACTACCTTGCATCTGAAAACATGGGAGTAATATTTGAAGAGGTCTGTTCTTTCATCTAGAAGGAGAAAACTGTATACCTAACTTAGGCTGTCATTAATTACAGATCTCTAAATAAAGAGTGTCCCATGTAAATATCCTTTACTTTCTATGGAAAAAAGCATCTGGAAGAACCTGATACAAATCAATGACTTATTCTTTAAATTATATTCCTTTATTGTATGCTGGTGCCTATAGCACCTGCAGCTGATTGACTGCTCTAGATAAATTTGAGATTGGGAAAGTGTTAAAAGAATGAACAGTAGCTTCTGCAAATGCTTGCATGCCGGGCACTGCATTGCAATTGCATAAATGTTAAGGTAAAGTAACCAGCAAGGAGGACACATCAGAAAAATACTTGTACTTACCAAGTGTCTGGTGTGTACGTTGTACCATCCTGAGGTCTGTTTTCTGTGAAATCTTGGAATAACAACTTGTTCTATGCTAGCGTAACTTTCAGAAATCAAATAATTTACTTGTTTATATGGATGATTTGGTTCTTCTGGGTGAATAGTAATTTAAAATAATTTGACAGCTCTTCAGAACTATTGAATTCAGATAGTGAAGGCCAGAAATATTTGTTTCCTGTGATGTATTTTTCTTTTCACTTGGTTTTCTGTTCCTTCTGCCATCCCAAATGCAACCATCTGTTATCAGCTGTTTGCAGTTTCCTGTTAAATTTATGGTCCAGTCGGTGCATATGCTTTTGCCTATGAGTAACATTACTCTTCTGAATAATTCTGTTGTCGGTAAGGAGATTATTCACTGGAGCATAAACATCCATGTGCATGAATGTGTGCAGGGCTATGGCCTTAAATTGTGAGGTCCCTGGGTTGAGAAGCTGCCCTGTTTTATTTGTCTATAAAGTGTCACGTATGCTTGAGACACCACGTACACAGCGTTAACTTGGAGCAATTGCTGCAGTAGAGGCAAATGAGCGTTTGTTTCTGAAGACCTTCTCATTAAGCAGCGCTGGCAAAGAAGAAAATGGTAAAACTGGCTTCGCTACCTTCCTGATTTGCAGGAGTGACCAGTTTCCTTTCCCTTGAGCTTTATCTAAAGAAAATGCGTGCAGGACTGGTGCAAAAGATGACTCTGAGATGGCAGGAAATCTAATGACAACAGCGACAAGGTTAAATCAAGAACAAAAGGTCAGCAGAAGAGTTCAGGCACTTGCGTCGGGGAAGGATACTGGATGAATGGACTTTATTTCATGTCCCATGGGTAACCCCTGCTCTGACTCGCAGAGCTGGGGAAAGAGCATTCCTGTTCCCTCACCGCGAGCTTTGCAGGCTGGCTGTCGGTGAAGGGCGTGCTTGAAGCTCACTCCCTCCTAAATATGATGTCTTCTGTGAACATAGTAAAGTTGTCATGATCTGGTCAGCGCTTGCCTCAAGCATCTCCTTATGGGTGAAGAGATGTAAAACAAAGCAGGCAGTTTTGGAAAAGTCTGTATGTTATCCTATGCAATATGTAGAAAAAATATTGGTATCTTCCTCTCTCATTTGGAGAATAGCTGCAACCAAATAGTGCCAGAAATTTCTGGTCAAATCATATCTCAAAATTTTAATCAGATTAACTGCACAATCAGGAGAGCCAGAGGGGAAATTATGTGTCTGTGTTTGTTACAGAAGGGATTGGGATGAAGAGGTTTTGGCAGTTGGCAGTGCTAGGTGTATTACAGGTGCATTTCCCAGCCACAGACAACACATAATGTGTGGATTCTATCTCAAAAAGCCCTATGGATTGGAGGCTCCCAGAAGACACAGTATGTTCTGGTACTATAGTTAGACCAGTATAATTTGAGGTGTAATTTTCACCAGCAACCCAAAATCTCTGTGTCTTTTTTTTTTGGCTTGTTTTATTCAAACCAGTCTCTCATTTTATGCTGATAAGTTTATTTTCAGTAATTGCAAGGATAGTAACTTTTGCTGGTACTTAAAACTACCTCGTCTAAATTGGTGCATCTGAAATGATCCCGCAACAGGCTTGCAGATGGTTCTCGAGGATGCCGTGTCTCGCAGTCCCACTAAGGACTTGAGGCTTCCTGATCTTACACCATTAAAAAAAGAAATCTAAAATTAGTCATTGTTCGTGCATTTAGGTGATAACATTTCTTGAAATTCGCTAAGGGCATAAGCTTTATCACTGTGAAATCTCCGAGAAGGACGTTCTGTTCCCCTGGCAGCAGACATGGGATCGTCTCTTGAAATTGCCGACACCAACCTTTTGGCACAGGCTGCAGAATTTCATATATATACTGTAACCCAGATGAATTACCACGTACTTGGGCTTTGTTATAACATGTGAACAGAATTGAGTCACTCGGGAAGAGACATTTACCGTGGCCAGGTTTTTCCACATCCTTGCGCGAAGCACTCCTACCTCGCCCCGAGCGCCAGCAGCGTGCGTGGTGCGTGCCAAGGCGCTACTGCCTGCCGGCTGGAAGGCTGCCTGCCCGGCCCGGGCGGCAGGAGAGCCAGCGTGCCTGGCGTGCCTGAGCTCCTAGGCAAGCTCGGAGCAGAGAGCGTGCTTCCCGTCGGTCGGCGCGCTTCGTTCGTGTCAGGGAAGGCAGCCTGCCTTTCGCAGAGCTGCTTCCAAGGTGTTCGGGAAACGTCAGTATTGCTCTGAGGAGTATTTTTAGTCATTTCTGTCTCCCAGCTGCTCCTAATAGCTCGTGCAAATTATGCAAACATTTGCACAGCCTGTTGGAGTGCGCGTTCCCAGGCTCTTTTCCTCCTGTGCCCCCGCGGATTTTACTGTACCGTATTTATGGTGACTGGTTCTGGTTTTGGGGTGTCTGAGCATGAGTAAGAGAGTCCATAAATCCGTGGAGCATATGTGTTAATGAGAGCTTTTCTTTTCACAGGTTTTGCTGTGGTATATTTTGTCATTATGAGATGTCGTCTACCAGTGCTTCATTTGTGCAAATTAGATTTGATGACTTGCAGTTTTTTGAGAACTGCGGTGGAGGGAGTTTCGGGAGTGTCTACCGAGCCCGATGGATTTCTCAGGACAAGGAGGTGGCTGTAAAGAAGCTGCTCAAAATAGAAAAAGAGGTAAGAGTTTATTTTTCATTCACTTTGCTGTGGAAACAAGGACAGAAATTCTTTTCTAGCGTCTTCCATCCTCTAGTTAATTGAGGCAAACTACCTTGGGCTTTTTGTTAGTTTAATTACAAAACCCTGTAACTGGATGGTGCTACAATAAAGACATACTGAGGGGGCCCCAATGGAGGGTGTTTCTGATTTAAAGCATTATTGTTTTGCTGTTTACTGCCCTCCCCAACTTTTCTTGTTTAGCAGCTCCTCTCTGCCCTGGCCCGGAGGAGGAGGAGAGCTAGCTGCACCTGTGGGGCTAGTAATTTCCCTTTCATACTGCTGGGCATGTTGCTAGATAGGAAGAGGTAGTGTTCACTGTCTACGTGCTTCTCTTTTCTCCTCTTTACATCTGGTCTCTTCAGTTCTGTGGTTTGTGTCTGTATGTTCGCTACAGGCTTAGTGTGTGTTGCTTGGTGTTGTCTCTTCCATACCTGCTGCAGGTTTTGGGGCTCCATTAGCTCCGAGTTAGTCATAGCCGCACTTTGGCTTGGTCTCATCTTGCAGACAGGTTTAATCCTAACTGATCTATCAGTCAGCTTCTCTCGTGACGTCCTGTGCATCTGGAAAGGTGACAGGTCCTCGGCAATCCTGTGGGAAAAGGCAGAATTAACTGCATCATTACCAACTAAGGTTGGATTGATTTTTTTTTTAAAAGATACTCTAGGTTTCCCTAAAAATCCTCCTGACCCTCAGCTTTGTACAGTCCCAGCAGAGACACAAGGTATGTGGTTGTCACAGCGCTCCAGTCTGCCTGTTGGTCACCACTGCTGGTGCAGTAGTGAGGACACACTGGTGTAGTGATGGACAGCACAGTTACTGGACCGCTGTTCTAGCATGACTATATCTAACTTGTATACAGTATCCTCAGAGTGTTTTAGGAAGACAGTTATAAGCTGGATGACAGCAGAGCAGTGCTAGGGATAATATGCTTAGTAAATAATCAGACACCAAAGTTCACCCACTGCTGCAGCAACCGAGTTAGCGTGATTACATCATGCTTAGTGATGTGATAAGCATGTTTGATCATGATTAAGCAAGTTGCTGTCTGAAATAATGTGGAAGGATCTCATGATTTTCCAAGATGGTGGGACTGCACGCCTTCTGTCCAATGTCAATTTGTACTGTTCTCTTTATTTCTACTATTTGTTAATATCAAAAGATACAAAAAGACAAGTAAAATTGGTGCTATGCAGTGTCAGTAATGTGCTCCTAAAAAATCAACTGGCTGGAAGATCTCAGTAGTGGTCAGTGAAGCATCTTTATTGAATAGGTGTGTTTCTGGTGGGATTACAGAGGAGTCTATGCTAGAACTGTTGCTAGATACTTCAAGCATTTTTGAAAGGAAAATTAAAAACAATATTACTACATCTTGTGATGGCATAAACCTTTAGTGGAATGGGAAGTGATGGAGAGAGTAGGACAGTCATATGTATTGCTTGACACAGTTGGACCATTCAACAAAAATATTTTTTTTAAAATAGCCAAATACAATGTTCAGCTTGTAGTAATGAGGAACACAGGTTGCACACTAGGAAAAGGAAACTGTATGCTGGAAAGAATTTAGTATAATTTAAGGGTTTATTTAGGGATTAATGAAGACTTGCAGCTTATTAAGAGCTCATGTCGTGGCGCTGTTAGGCAAATTAGGTTAATGCTCTTGCATATCCAAATGGGGATCAAGTCATTTGTAAGAACCAGGCATGCTTTATCTTGGTATGTGGCACTGGGAAAAGGGCTGTTAGGCAGTAGGTGCAGACCTGGTTCTGTTGAGTTTAAAAGAATGTAAATGAACTGGAGAGGCAGCCCAAGGTTTTATGCAAAGGACACCCGAAGGGTGGAAAGTAGGGGGGCTGTGGAGGTGTGTGTATCGGAAGGCCGTGATGGACATCATCGATCAGGATAAGTTGACAGAAGGGGGACAAGTGCCTTCCAGCACAAAATTATTTATTTTCCTTCAGACTGGTCATATTTTGCAGCTTAAGCTGACAAGATGGGTTATAGTTGGGAGCAGCTTGGTGTGGGCACCTTCTCTTCAAAGTTTTCTGAGGAGGCAGCAGAGAGGCAAGTGATGATGCCTTAAGTCTAGTAAGTTTTGCTGGAACTTGTCTGTCAAAAACCCTGGAGAATTAAAAAATAAGAGCTTGTTTACAAAAATTGTATTTTCCTATGGAGAAAATGCTCAGCTCGTTTAATCTAGTGCAGAAAGTTATTACAGGAACTAATGGTTGCAGTCTGAAGCCAGACAAATTAGAGTGGGAAATAAAACACAAATTATAAGCAGTGAGGATGAGTAACTCTTGGAGCAGACTACAAAGGGAAGGAGCAAAGATGGAGAATCCTTTCCATCTCTTCATGTCTTCAAATTGAGATGACTTTTTGGACAATTGTTTTTGTCAAGTTGCTGAGCTTACACAAAAGCAGCTTGCTGAAGTGTAGTGGCCTGTGATGTACTGGAGGTCAACCTTGGTGGCCTAAAGGTCTCTTCTGACCCTAATGGCTGTTAGTCTGTTTATGTACGTAGTATGCAGTATGTTTATCTGTAGTGACAATAACGAACATCTGTGACTGAACTGTGCCGAGAGTCATTGAGGGTCAATGGCTTTTCTGATAGCAAGAGAATAACTTGCCATAACTGTAATGTATCTGTGTTTAGTACATATTTGGATGGTTTGCATTTAGTCCAGAAAACTAATTGTTACCCTTTCTGGTTTATTTGAAAGGAAGTGTCCTTTTAACTTCATGACTGATTGTCTTTTATTTCTGTTAACTGCTGCCAATAATCCATAACAACTGATTAAATACAAAACAGAGGAGAGTTGGGAAAAGCTTGCTCAGAGGAATTTCATGCTGGCTGAGCCCAAGGGCACAAGCCAAGTCAATAGAGCTGTGGTATCATTCTGCAAATATGTTGTATCTGTGTTTCATTTTATTAAGCAAGCCAATAAAAACCAGCAAAGATCTTGAAGGCTTTATATTAGCCAAGTGGCTAACAAGTTCTAACATGTGAAACAAAGCAATTTTTGTTCCAGTATATAGCAGTGTATCATACTAAAGTATGTGCTCAGTAAAACTTGGAAGGGTGTTGCTCAGGCAGATTTCTTCAAAGCTCTTTAAAATTTGAGAAATGGGAAGACCTCTGCAAAGCATTAACTTTTTATAAACAGGCAGTAAAATGTGACTGTATGGGAAGAGGTGTGTGTTTATGTGAATAAAATACAGCTAAATAGGTGTGCTAATAAATAAATACTCTCTGCAAGGCCTTGATTAGAGTATCAGATCTGAAAGTCTGGACAAGACTTCTGCTGATGAAGTAAACTATAGGAGTGTCTTTTGAGTGATTAAATAACAGCAAAAACAAAATTAGATTGCTGTTTTACTACCTAGACCAAGCACTTTAGCAGTTTTAGGTTTTAAGCAAGGAACAGGAGTTCCTTGTGAATGTTTTTAGGGGAAATCAAACTATCAGCATGATGTTTGTGATGCATGTGGGGGAGTAGAAGTGCCTCCTGTAGTAGGATGTGCACTTGATCCTTTTGCCCTGAGTGATAATTATGTGCACTCACGGAAGAAAATGGCACACCTACTACTTAGGAAGTTATTTGGTATTTTTGTGAACGATTTATATGAATTATTGGATAAGCGTGTAATTTGGCTTCTACTGAAATGGATGGGAGAGATTGGGCCCAAAGGCCTTATTCCGCAAACTGCTAGCAGTTCTTTTGACTCCATTACCTTGAGAAGATAACTGCTGGAGTGAAATGTTACAACCTGTTGTTTTATGCCTTGCCATGTTAGCTTTTCACTGAATAGCACTTGCCTCCTTCAATTGTCTGTACATCTCTGAAGTTCACCTGTTATTTGTCACTGCTTTTGAACGCTCTGCTTTTGGTGGCTGTTTTTTGGCAGCTGGCATCTGATCTGGATTGTGGTTCTTCACTGGGAGATTTATTACTGCTGGAATTTTACCTGAAATTTGAATTTAATTTTAATGCCACTGCTCTTTGGAAGTACTCCATGATCCATGGACCATCTCCATGCTATTGATGGACAGCAGTACTGCATCTGATCTACTTGCTTCAGCTGTTACAACCATGGTACTTAGGTACAAGGTTGTTTCATTTCATGCAGTACAGCTGTTCCTGGATTCCTTCAAAATACTGGTGGTGGTCTGTGCAAACTGCAGGAGAGTGGCAGAAAAAAACCCAGTAAAATGTAACTGTAATCTTACTGGGACATACTTCTGGTGAACTAAGAGAACTAACTTGTGGAAAAAAGATGTTAAATTGAGTAGGATTAACTGTGTATGCTCTGTTCAGTCATGTCTGTGCGATGCTTTTGAGTTTTATGAGACTCAAACCCATGTTTTTACTAGTTTTGATGCTGTATTGCTGGAAATTAATTTTATATTGTCAGGTTTTCTTGTATGTTACACATGTACAATAAGCTTTAGGGGATCTTTCAATGCTTCATAAAACTTTTCATATGGAATATAATGCAGCTTGTTAATTTTTTTGCTTTTGTGATCCACTTCTGGAAGGGTCTGTCCAGAAAACATGGATTGTGCCTGCAGCTTCTGAAGGGAATGAGTTAAGTATAACCACATGCATGTCACTGGACTTACCTCACTTATGTTTGTAGTCCTAAAAGAGAACATGTGGTAATTTTAATGTGGGTCATTAAGAGTAAGGACTGAGAATGACTTTCAAGAGTAACAAGAGAAAAACAACTGAGTAAAATAGAGCAAACCAAACCAAACCAAACTGAAATTGATAGTTAGCCCTGAGAGGACTAAAAATAGTAGATGTTGTTTTTGCTTGCGGTTTATAGCTGGTATGGGTGCTTGGGTGCCAGCCTGAAATGACTCTCCATGCTGAGACCCGGCTGTAATGAAGGGCAATTTTGATGCTTTTTTAATATTCTTTTATTAGCTCTTTCTAGGAGCTCCTACCCCCTTATCCCTCTTATGTCTGAGTCGGCAAGTATTGAGAGTGATTCAGGGTGACATCTACCAGGAAATGTCTGGATTTACCTGGTTCCAGCTTGGAGCAGGGGGATGACAAAGCCCGTGTTTCCAACCCATGATCCTTTGGTGTAGGTGCTATTGCTAATGAACTGTGAGAGAGGGCTTAAAGTGTGTGCTATGTAAAGGCACGTAAAGTGTAGGAGTCAAATATATGAACTTTCCAGAAATGTATGCACCTATATTGGAAAATTACAGAGTTCACAAAAAAAGGAAGGTTGTATATCCTTAGAGTAAGTGATCTCATGGGAACCCTTCCAGCCCCATATTAATTTAAAGAAATAGTGCTGTATCTTGTTAACAGCTAAAAGGAAATAAAACTGTATTTATTTTGCCAAAGGGGTGTCTTAAAATGTCTTTTCTTCAGTGTTACAGAGTGGTAATTTTGCAGGGTTTTCTGTTTCTTTTTTATATTTTGGTAAAGGAAATGGTTTACAGCACTCCTCCTGGTGCTGACTAAGGTATTTCCAAAAGGTATCAAGAGGATACTCGGTACCCTTTCTAGACTGTGGAAGTTGTCAAAATGTATATTCTGTATCTTGCAGAATAAATAATTTTGGATAGGACAGATTTCTGCAATAAATCTCTGACTGTTTTTGACTTTGCCCTACTCTTGGCTTTCATTCAAGGGATATTTTCTGGAGCACTTTATTTTGTAAATGAATGTCATGTTTTCAGGTGTCAAGAAAGTCACTGCATTAGATTTGCTTAGTGGGTGCTTTGGGTAAGACTGTATTGTAAGTGTCGAGTGGCCTATGTGTTGCAACCAGAATGATATCAAAACCCTATTGGTATTTGGGAGATAGCAGTATAATGAAAGATGATGTAGCATTGCCAGAGTAGAATTATTCTTGGGAAGAACAGGCTTCGGTTTCATTTCTTCTGTTTTAAGAAGAAACTTCATTCCTGTGCATCTCTGCTGCCCAAAATGATCTCAGAAACGTAGCAATCCATGCACAGAAACGTATTTGTATTTTGCTACATTTTATTGTAGTGGATTTTTTTTTACTTGGGTATTTAAACATTTTTATACCAAGTTTTTCATTAGATGAGTAACGTCTTTCAGAGTTGCTTCATGTAAATAATGAGTATTTGTAGTACGAGTTGTGTGGCTTACTGAGGTTTTTTGACCAGCTTAATTTGAGATTCTTACTTATACAGGCTTGTGTATACACTCCTCATTCTTTTAAATCAAGCCAATTTTGGCTTAATTTGATTTAGGCATCAGCTTCAGTGGAACTGGCATGTCAGGGCCCAGACTGGCAATCTGTGGCTTCAAAAGTTATTTTGGGTCAGTTGAGACATAGCGACTGTCAGCGTTGTCATCTTAGCTTGCAATAAATGAAAAACAATTTCACAAGTGTTGGGAATCTTGCTGTAGCCATATTTAAGAAGCCACCGTATTCTTCTTTTTAATCAGCTAAACCACCAGATTTTGTATTGGAATTGTAAAGGATTAAGTGCACATGTCCTTCTGTTGACTGGTGGGCAGCTTTGGACAGTTACTACATAAACAAACTTGTTATACAGGTAAATTAATAAGCTAAGATGCACCAGATTTGTCTGCTGCTTCCTTTTGCTTGACTCTCTTGAATAGCCCTAAACTTTGTCAGTGTGAAGCAAAATTGCCTTGCGTGTGCTGCTGGTCAGGAATACATATGCAGTTGCCATAGCTTGGTTGAGGCACAGGAACTTGGCATGTGCCTGATCCCTGGGTTAGGAATATTTCTGTGATGTTTGGACCCTTTTACGTCAATTATCTTTAATTTTGTTTTTTTTTTCAGAAGGTGCAACATGTGCAGGTGAAAAAATTTTTATGCCAATTTCCTACAAGTTATGAATAAAATGTTGTTTAGAATAGGGAGAAAATCTGTCTCTGATTGTTTAGAAAGCACTCTTATCCTTTTTGCTAGCCACAGTATGCAGCCTGTTAGGATATTATTAAATATTCTTTAGTTTCATAATTAGTTTAATTCCATCATATATTGTCTTAAAAATTATTCTGTCAATCTGCTGTAAATTTTTGTTTGGCAGTGGGTTGCTCAAGTTGCCAGTAGATACTTGGCTGCAATTAAGGATATTTTTCCTAGTTGGTTTTTTTTCTTCCCCTAGACGTGTTTCTCCCTTTTCTGTTTTCTTTTTGCATGGGCTCAGTTATTATTTATAATTTGGAGGAGTGGTTGTGTTGCTTATTTCTCCATGCCAGCAACTCTTGACATCAAATGGCAGCTCTTTTGTTTCCCCTCCCACGACATTCTCTGACCCTAAGCTTCTGTTGAAGTGATCAACTGCAAAATGGTATTTTTAGATGTTTAAGCTATTTTGAAGCTTTACTGTAGAAATCTCATGGATATGGAAGAGATCCTTTTCTCTCAAGGTGGTGTTTTGGGCTCTTGCAGGCTCAAGCAGTTGAGGGTTGGTTCAAGTTAGTCTTATCTCTACATTTATCTAACTATATAGTTTTCTTAAAACAAGGTTACAGTACAAAATCACATGTCAGGTGAGATCTAGTGGTAACTTCAGAGTAGGATAAGTGTATGTTTGAGTCTTGAGTGCTTTGAGGGAGAGCTGACAATTTAAATGTCTGTGACCCATATTTAAATCTGTTGGTGTTGCAGTCCCTGGGGACTCTAATTAAATAATTTGCACTCACTGCAGCGCACGGAATGACAAATCCTTGTTTCTGATAATACCAAAGTTGCTGTTGAGGTGTATGGAAGTGTTGTTTGAATCTAACACAGTTTCTGGATTGTTGCATGCCTGTGTGATGGTTCAGAAGAAGTCAGGGATCTGTGCTGGAGTTAATGTGATCTGAGCCTGGGACCATCAGTCTCCCGGAGGCTGTTTTTCACATGTGTATTCAAAGCTGAGCATGGGGGCCACAATCTTTGGGGACTCCAAACTACCTGCCACGCACATGATAGCAGTGAAATTTTAAATATATTTTGTCCTTTTAAGAGGGAAATAAAAGAGTTGATAGGACTAGACATACTCTCCTTTACTTGCCTTTTTTTTGTTCCTTAATTTTTGACTGGCTGCACATGAGTTGTATAGGGTCTGGGGCACAAGTTTTCACTAAAAACAAAGTTGAAGAAAAAATATATAAGGGAAGCATCAAAATCTGTCTTTTTAATTGTAATGATGCAACTAAGACTGTAAAAGTTATTACACGTATACCTATTGCCACTTTTAAGGTGCTGATAAAGAAAGTTTCCTTTTTAAGATGACAATATAAACAGTCACAAGGAAACATTCAGACCTGTTTATGTTAGCTGGAGGCTGCAGAGGAGCCCAGAGAACAGCTTCAGCATTAACTCTTTCTCTCATACTCAATTAATTGCACTAATGCACTGGGGAGATGCAGCCAATAAGAGCAAATACGGCGCTGCTTTTCTGATCCAGCTGCCCCAAAACTGTCCTGTTTGTCTTTTTAAATGTGTTTCATCTGTTATAGTTCAGCTGCTGGGGAAGAATCCTATTTGCAAATAGGATTCTTTGTAACATTTAGTAAATCTGTGTTTGTAACGTTTAGTGAATCTGCTTCTGCGTAATTTCTATTTAAGAAAGCCAGCTCCACTGGCAAACTGGGTGACTCAAGTAACAGTGACCATTTCTGACCCTCCTCAGTGCCCTCTGCAGCTCCGCGGGCTGATGCCCAGAGAGCTGGGCAGCCTCTTGCACACAAGAGGGCCCCCCCTACAGCTGCACATCCTCGGTGAAGTAGTGCCTGGCCCCTGGACGTCACTGAAAGGGGACTGTGCCACACGTCTTCCTCTTCTGCCTCTGGTTGCTCATTTAGTTTACTCCAAAACTTCTGAAAATTGAGGTTGCTTCCAGCTAAATGTTGAAAATGGGAGAGAGAAAATCATGTCATGATACACACCTGACCAAATAGCTGTGTGTTTTGTGTATTGGGCACGTGAGTTTCCAGTAGCTATGTCAAAAATAAGCGTGGTTTGTAAAAAACCCTTGAGCCACTGAGGAGAAGCGAGGAAGCTATTGGTAGACACAAGAAGACAACACATGGTTACTTCGCGCCAAATTCATTTTTGGAAGGTGGGAAAGCCAAAAGGCAGGCATGCAGGCTGGGCGGGTGTTGGCTTTTCAGTGAAAGCTGTGGCTCTCTGCAAATTTTTATCTGGCAGAGGCAGAATAGGAGAGGTGAGTAGGTGGTTGTTCTGGGAACTTGTTAAAATATTCTAGTTGCTGCACCCTTGAGTGAGTGACATTTTCCAAGAGGATATCTTTTCCTCTTCCTTGGAAGAATCGCAGAGCAGAGAAGATGTAGTGCATGCCTGCATGCATTTAGAGAGGGAAAAACAGAGATCACATTTTGTCTAATTGTATAATAACCTTAATCTTAGTAATGTCACATGCATTTGAGGCAATCCTATCCAAGATGATGGCTTATAGGTAGCGTTTGGTGGTTTTCATTTTTTGTTGAACATCGTACTTTTAATCTCCTAAACCAAAGAAAAAGCTTTTTACTTTGACCTTTTTGCAATGTGTCTGTGTATGCTGAGGAGCTGCGTCTGATATAAATATGTAGGAACAGAAGGGTAAAATTTGGAGCCATTGAATTGCTCTTCCTTTTGGATATCTCCTTGCTAGCACCCCCTGTAAGAGTTTGCGAGGGCCCTAAATGCAAGATCCATACATTTTGGAGTTCTCTTAACTTTTGCTTTTTTGGTTGTTTATGTATTTGTACCAAAGTCTTACTGTAAAGTTTTCTCTCCAAGCCAGTGTCTCATCTGTCCTGTGCAGAAGTTGGTAGTACTGTGGTACTACCTGGTGTCTGGTGCTGTGTCCCAAGTGGTTTACTCTGTTCCCATTGCAAACCACTTCCCTGTTAGCACTACAATTCTGGAGGGAGACCTGAGTGTGATTTTTTTTTATTTTTTTTTTTTTTCACTGACTGGGAATAAAGCTCAGTCCTCCCAGGGTAAACAAGCATACTGTTGTTACTTAATAACTTTGAAATCTGCAGTATGAAACCTTCTGCCTTTTCATTACTGTTGCAATGGGCTGTTGTAATGCACTGTTTCATACTGTTACAGAGACGAACATGGAGTAACAGCACTAACAGGGTGCCTGGCTCAAGAAATTCAGGACAAGTGACACTTCATTCTGTAACAACACTGGCATCGGCTGTTAGCTCTAGTGACATGATTGTTGCCTTGAAACTGTGACCCGAGTTCCCTTTTTGGGAAAGAAGAAGCCTGCAGACCCATTTCAAAGACCAGGGCAGCTGCTTTGTGTCTTAAAATCTGTATTTCTGCCTTTTTGCTTGGTCAGTGTTTAGTACCATTAAAAAAGCAAACGTGACATGGGGACTGAGATCCTGCAGCTAGAGCTCCTTTATAATTACATATTCAGCCACAACCGTACAAAGGAAAGTAAGAGTCCCTTTTCCTTAATGTACCATATTTCAGTTTTCCCTTAGGTTTAAATTGGCATTTTGGACTATGTTCGCTGGAGTCACTGAAGAGCTTATCAGAAAAGGAAGGAAACAGAGGGAGGGAAAGGAAGATAGATTTCCAAATGACAACCTTTTGAATAGTCCAAGTTCAATCCCTAAAACAAAAAGTGGAATCTTTTTTTTTTCTAAATAATGTGCTCTACAGTCTCGCCTCTCATCTTGAGAAACATGAAAGAGCAAGTAAAAGAGATGACCCAAATCACAGAGTTCCTTTGAAAGAAGAAATTCAGCTGTTTTGAACACTTACAATCAAAGGAAGTGGTTTCCCTAATTACATGAACTATGTGAAAGCTCTCAGAATAGCTCTTCCACCCCAGGATTCCTTGCACTTTAGAAGTTTGCATAAAAGCTCACATGGAGAATCAGATGCAAAGTGTTTGATTCAAATTTTATTAGGCAGAAGTGAGCATACATTCGTATCTCTGGGTTTGACAGCTGGTTGGGTTTGGACCACAAGCGTGGGTTTGATGGATTTCAGTCCTATACTTTAAAATTTTTCACTGTTCAGGTTCTCCGGTGAGACACCCCTTTCAAGAGAAAAGTGGAAATGAAAAAATAAAGAAGGGATAGAGGGGTTCCTTTGTGAGCTTTCAGTTGTAGATTCTTCACCCTGATTATGCTGTTCAGCATTGTGCAAACCCATCCCGGTACACAGCTTTTAAAAGAATGAGGAATTTTACTTCCTCTCATTTTAAAGAAGCTCTGTATCTTAAAATACATACTTGGAAGAATTGAGATCTGAATTCTAGAACTTGAGTATTATTATAGCACCATTTACTTCAACCTATCAAAATTCTGAATTCAGTCGAGACTTTGAACAAAAAAGCAATATTTTCAGGAGGCTATTACACCTTGTGCTTTGTTTTTGTACATACACAATAATAAAGGTATGTTAGTCTAAACTAAACAGTGAGGACATATGAAAAGGTGCAGGACACTTCTAAAGGCTTAAGATCTCTGTTCCTCAAGATTTCCTTTTCAGAAAAACAGTTTTGCCTTTTTGGTGGTTTGGGAGTAATGGGAGCAAGCAATAGAGAACTTGAAGCTATGTCAAGATCATTTTTGAATGTAGGCACCTAAAGTTAGATGCATCATTGACCCAACTGAAATGCTCAGTTTTCTCCAAATTTTGGCAGAGTATAATTTTAATTTTGCACTGTAGGAAATGTCTTTATTTCTCAAACAGTTTATTAGCTAAAAATGTAGTTAGATTTTTAGCAAGAGGTATGAGTATTCATCACAAAATTGTCTGTCCTGAAAGTGCTAAAGATAGGTATTTAATCTTTACCTAGCTAAAACTAAAAATGATTCTTCCTTTCCAAACCATCTCTGAAACTAACAACAATGTGCTGTCCCTGAGGATACAATATGGAGTAATTAATGGTTGAAATATTAATAAATAATATTTGCAAGGTTTGCAATAATATGCAAGACCATCACACTTGCTCTGCACAACAGTAATCTCCAGATGGTCTTATATTCTCCACTCAGAGCCAACGACAGTAATTATATCCAGATTTGATAACGGCAGAGATAATTGATGAAATTGGCCTTGAGGAGAAATCTTGAAGCCCTCCAAACTGCAACAATTCAAACTCAAGAAGGAAAAAAGGCAGAAGGGTTATGACTGCCTTCCGGATATATAGGATCAGCCAAACCCTCTTTATAGTAACACTGAATGCTAATAGCAAGATACCGCTACTTGAAGAGAAGAAGAAATGTTTCTCTGGGTGCTTTATTCCTGCCAATACTCCATTTTTCTTATAAGAGAGTTAGCCTTCCTAAGCTACATTTCTCCTTTTTTTTTTCCAGGCAGAAGGAAGGACTTGCCCTGGAATCAGGGAGTTTTGTCCTAGAAGTGAACACCCTCAGCAGGCCAGTGGTGTTGCAAGTAAAGTGCACAGCACAGTAGCTGCACATGTGGAAAGAGAGGGGAAATGTCATGTAGCCATGCGGCGCTCTCACAGGGTGGAAAATAGTTCTGGCTGGGAAAATAGTTCTGGCTGTGCCCTCTAGGGAGATGCGTCTCAGGCAGCGAAGCTTTGTGATCACTATTGCTACAGGATGATTTTGCTTGGATGAAGGAGAATGCTTAAAGTCATCCCAACCTTGTTTGACCTGAAGGTGGCATGGAAAATTACATTTGCTCATGTTTGATCCTTGAGGGGAGTCGATTTCTCCCTATATGTACATTTAGAATGGTCCTCAGATGAGTTTTTGCATACCTCTGGCAACTGGAAAATGAGAAGCTGTGGTATACGTGATGCTGTTACTCTTCCACACCAAAGGAGATGTTGCAGGGTTGAATGTGCTCTGTGCCACCAAAACAGCATGAAGCTCCTGGGCCCTGGATCCAGTTTGTGAGCTCAGTTCATTGCAATGAAGTTCACCAACCTAATCCTTGTGTACTCAGAGCAGAAATCAAACAGTAATCAGGTGAGGACTATGGGCATTGCTAGAAAGGAAGGAAGATGCCAATTATTTTTGCTGCACTTAGATTCAGACTGGCATTGTCATTAGCTGCAGCGTGTTGCCTCTTTGGCTTTTCAGGTACAGCCCATAAGAAAGAGATTTCATTGGTACACTGCACAACATGACCCCAGTCCTGAAGTTCCTGTGGGCTCATGTAATGCATCATTCCCGCTTCCTCTTTGCTGTTTCATTTATTGCAGGTCCTCGGGAAGCACAGTGCAGGGTGATGGAGGAAGTAGTACGAGTCAATTGTTTTGTAATCACAAAATAGATTTCCATTTTCTAAGTGGCCTTGCAAATGTTCATAATCCCCCACTAGGGTATGTGTGTGGTATTCTCCTCTTACTTATTTCTGATGTGTCTGGAATTTTTCTATTAAAACGATGAAAGAGAAAACTCAAATGAAGTCTGGAGGTGCAGATTACTGGTGTGGAAGTAGAAACTCACAAATAGAGAAATGCCAAAGCTGAATGTTGTTGCAAGATGTTCTTTCCCTTTACATGTTTACCCTAAAATGTATTGTGGTTACACTGTGAAGTATTATTGCAGTACTGTTATTTTTGCATTCAACTGTCTTCTATTTATCACTTTCCTACATCTGTATTCTTTTAGAAATGTTGATGTGCTCATATATGTGAGTTAGAGCAGTTCTCAGAAACATTTTGTACGTGTTGGAGAATCAAAATTAATG
>VZTV01095779.1:0-14032 GCA_013400875.1 Anhinga rufa | reverse complement strand
GATTCTCACATCTTGTTCTGTTCAGGTAGGACTTTCCTGTTTGGGACAGCATAAAACCCCTCCCTCCGTCTGTACTACAAGAACAGCAGTTGTCACTGGTTTTATCAAGTGTATGGATTCCTGGAAACAAATGAAGTTTTACTGGCCAACTTCAAGGGACACAGACAGATCATTAAAGTTACTCAATGTGCCTGTAGCATGCTAGGTTTGAGTGATGATGTTAACCAGTACTTCACACCATAAATGATATCATACGGCCTTTCAGTTGTCCTTTTATACTAATCTTTTCCAAATTACACAGTACACACTGTACACTAAAGGCTACATACATGCCAAAACTCCAGTTTAAGAGTTCAGCTGTCTATATTGCTGCTACTCTGGAAAAATACTCTAACAGTATCTCAAGAAGGAGTTGATGCACGCTGCACAGCTTTTTACAAGTCACCGGGACTAACAAACAGACATTTTAGTAAGGTAAACAGCAGGTATAGAAGGTATAACTTTCCAAGTTACCCGTCATGTCAAAACAGCTGGCAATTCTTAGTTCTGATGAAGCTTTTGACAAAAGCTTCGGGCTTTATGCTCCCACAGCAGAGGCCAAATGTTTAATGTGCAGCACACTAAATTTAAAACGCTAGTAAGCATTTGAAGAAACAGCTCTCTGGTCAAAAGTTTTAACAAAAAAGCATGTAGTTGTCCAAGTGAGTGAACAACTATCACAGGAACTGTGTTTGTCAGCAAAACCTAAGATTTATATACGTATAAAAGTGGGTTGTACGTCATTGTTTCCAAGGTAAATAACGTACAGGGCCATGTACAGAAAGAGGAATAGCCAGGACTTTACTCCAAGATAGTACATGAAGAGGTTACACACATACTTCTTCACCAAAATGAAATAAAGCCCTAAGTTTTAGATATTAATATTCTTCATGGGGGGGAATTTAGTGTAGCCCATAACCTTGCTTAAAGTAACACGAAATCACTAATTTTTCAGTCAAAAAAAGATCAAGTAAATAAAGCTTAGTGGATTTCTAATAACTATGGGAGACTATTCATCTCATAGTGAATTTAATCCAGGTCTAGTCAGGGGTTTTAATATTAATTTTACATGTTTAGGTCATAAACTACTGAAAGCAAGTAAAGATAACTAAATTAAACCTGCAGCTTTTAAGGCCTACAGTTGTAGAGTTTAAATTTTAAGCAGCAACTTGTTCCTGTATCAACTTTTCAATTTTTTTTAATTCAGAACTGAGTGGAACTGAATTCTTATGGTTTCAGTGGTGCCTACAAAGATCCTTTGTGTTGAAGTAAGTACTACCCTGGGGAGCGATTTGTCTTGCAGAGGCCAAAGACACCAATGCTGAAACTTCTTTATCGTTTGCTTGGCACTAGTTTGCAATGAGATCTTTCTCCTCCCTTTTTAAAGGCTTTATGATGGTATGGGGAAAGATGAAAGCATAATTATCTCCTGGTATCAAGGCAGAAGCTCTTGGAAGCCCTTACTCCTCAGAAGTAGGAGTGAGGCAGACTACGTGGCCAGTCCCAAACTGTTCTCCAGAATTCCAGCTCTGGCACCTGAGCCGCCCCATTCTGTTCATCACCTGCTATTCCAGAACACAGCTCCGAATCTCACATCTAAAATGCATGCAGCAAAACGTCTGGGACAAAAAAGCCTTAAGAGCTTACTGGTTATGCAAATGACCAAGAAAAAGGCACAGAACAGTAAGTGTTGTTCTCATAGGCAGGAAGAAAGGTTTTCTAGATATTTTTTTTTTTAATTATACAACCGAGTTAAAACTTTCTGGTTAAAATTTTGTGGTGTAAATAGATTACTGTACCTGTCTAATCTTCAGCTTCAGAGGTGAGGGACAGTGACAAGGACATAATCAGTATTTTTCTGCAGAATAGTTCTAGTTGTCTGCCAACAGAGTGGTTATTTAGTCGTAGAATAAATAGCATACCCTTTAAGTTGAGACAGAGAACCCAAGAAAGTGGGGAAAATACAAGGTTTTGATTTTTATTGAAAGTGGGTGAGAAGAGGGAGTGACAGGGTATCAAGGTTATTGCCAACTGGAGCTTCTTGCCATTTGAGCTACTAACCCGATGACCTTTCATCATAAGGGCGAATTAAAATTCTCTGCTAATTTCATGTGTGTTGGCCAGGACTGCATGAGAAAGCAGATGTCAGAGGAGGTGTATTTGTGCAGGAGAAACCCAAAGGCAAAGGGAATGTAACAATCCGATGAAAACCAAAGGGGAAAGTATTTCAAAAACTGAAAGCCACCATTACGTATGCCCCGGTATTTGAACATGTATTTTTTCTGTCATTATGGGCCATTGTACAGAAAGGCAGAGAACACACTGTGTTAACGCTAATATTGAAAGATCTCTCTATATCCCACTATGCCACTTAGCACAAACATTTTACAGCTGTATCCATTTTGCCTCATATTCAACAGCGGGTTTTTTGTTGTTTGTAGCATAATTGATAACTTGCCAACATCTCACTGTTTTCTCTGTAAATCAAAATCTAGGCTACAACCTTTAAAGGCGGGATGGATGAGCATTCATCCAAAATTCCTGGCACTCTTCCCATAGGCACCAGTTTAAACTCTGAAGTAAGAACAAGTCGTGCCTCAAAGTTTCCAAGTCATCTTACAAGATACCTGTAGTCATGCATGGCGTTTGTTGCCAGATCAGCAGGCTGGAAGAACTAAGTGTTCTACTCCCTGGCTGTCCAGTATGATTTTGTGACAGTTTGCAAACTATTCAAGAAGCAAACACCACCATCTCTTCCCTCGGAGATCGCTAACAACTCAGATGTACCCCTGCCCTTGGGCTGGATGCTGCTTCCCTCTCATTCTCTGCAGCTGTACTACTGCAATGCTCTCACCCATTCAAATCTGTTCTCACAGTTTTCTCACGTATCTTGTTCTTATAGTTTCTTGTCATAGTCATTGTTTTCTGGCTTATAACTCCAATTCTCCTTAGTCGCCACCTTCTGCTTTCAACTGTAGCACCTTCTGGTCCTGCCACCAGTCGTTATACTTCTTGATATCGAGTCCCTTTGCACTGTATCTTTAGTCTGTATATCGCTCAACAGTTTATATTTCTTCCCAGAACAAGGTTTCAGTAATATTCACTACCTATTATTTGAAATTATTGCTGTTTTCATTTAAAAAAAAAAAGGCACTGGGATATGAAGTTTCTTCTCAGTTAAGACAGTGGTGATCCAGCCCGGTGCTCAAAAGCCTGTTACTCCCTGAGAAGAAGAGATTCTCCTCGCTTTGAAACCCCAGCATGACTGGCTCGAGCTCTGGTACGACACAGCAAATCTGGGCAGGCTCCGACGTCTTCTGAAGCAACATGCTGAGTGCTGCGCTGAAGATACCGGTAACCTGCCGTACTGCCAGACTTCAGCGATACCTAGATGCTCTTGTTTTGTGGGGGAAAAAAATATAATGGGACAATCTGGTGCATAAACAGGAAAAAACTGCCAAAATCTGAAAACAACCTCGTTTTCCTAGTAGTAACCCAGGAAGCATCTCCTGAGACAATTTCTACTCTCACTCCGGCAGAGCAGTAGTTCTCAAAGGCTAGACTGAGCCTGCAAACAGAAATAGTAACAGCAATGATCACTGTATCTTTCCGAGAGTACTTTTCCAATCTGTTGCTACTACAGCAATCAGGGAATTATATATTCTTCAAGTTTACTTATTTTTCTCCCCCAATAAAAGTTTTTCAAATATGGCACATTACAAGCAAACTGTATCGTGACTCTGTAGCCCTTCCCCAAGGCCAAGACTTGTTGACAAGTCTTCCAACTTCACCTTCCGAATAGGACCACAACATCTGATTATTTTACTCTTCAAACCCTCTTCACTGACCAACAACAGAGGGATTGTGTTTTACAGCAGCAAGTGGCTAATTATCAACTCAAACATACCTCTCAAAAAAATTAGCTGAAGAAAACTGAAGACTGTTGATGCAAGCTTTGCTAAATGTTACTCAAAACGCATGTTCCCTCTGCCTCTCCAGCAAAGGCACAGCCCATGCTGCGTTTTCTCCGTACCTTTTTCAGAGGTAAGCCTCGAGACTCTGCCGCTTTCTCGCCTCTCCTGCCCCCACCCAGTACGCTCAGGCACTCGGCTGTTCAACGTCACTTGTGATCCCAGGCATAGGCTTGACTGAAAAATGAGCCAGACGACACCGCAGGTCCCGAGTAACGGGCATTTCCCAGTTAACAGTGTTCAGTGTTTCCCACCGACTGCTCTGACTGTATTTCGTCACCTGTCAGCCTGCTCCGATTTAAGTCCATGAACTCACAATAGCCAAATAGGCTAATTGAGGTGCCTGTGAGAAGTATTCATAAGGAAAATACACATTTCTGTCATTCCTACCACCGCTTCATCCTTGCACAAAATTATTCAAGCTGTCTTTTTTGTAATTTAGGTGAAAGACGTGATTTCTTGAGAGGTTCCTTAGCTTCCCCTAGATAGCAAAGTCTGCCTAGATTCGTCTTTCATACAGGTAGTAGTAGATCAAAATCTCTGAATTCACACATAGCATGTTTTTCTGGTCGGCGTAATTTTCCCCATATCCAGTTTTCTTAGCAGAAGCACAAGAAACTCCCTAAGCTCTCAAAGATCTTGCCTATCAGCTGCTTCATGCTTTTGTTTTGCTTTACCACCACCAAAAAAAAAATAAATTGGAAGGCTGAATTCAGCACAAAGAATGAAACATAATAATCTGCTTCTGCTGCTCCCTGCCCTCTGCTCTGCCCTGCCCCTTCCCAAATATCTCTGACCGGTTAAAGTTCAGTAGGTGATCCACAATGTTAATTATATTCCAGGAAACATCCAACAATATTTTGGATATGGCCACCCAGGCAAGTTGTGATTTAACCACTTAAAAAGAGTTCTAAGAAGAATATGATCTACAATTAATGTGATATTTAAAAAAAAGTGATGACCATAAACACATTAGAAAATCTTTACTTAATTTTGTAACAATAGCCATCTTTGAAGGCCTACAGTTGAAATTTAGAAGATTACTTAAGAAAAGTCTAAGAAAAGTAAGACGGGGTATTTGAAATTTATGTAGCTCCTATAGGCAGTTCTATATAAATCATAAAATCTGTACAGCAGACAGCTGGACAGGGTTTTTTTTTCAAGTTTATGATTAGATAAACTTTTAGTTCAACTTTTTATTTAATGAAAATGTAGTTTGTTATGTAAAAAATCAAGCCATAAGTCTGCTATACTGAAGTTTATAATGAGTACAAAAGAAAGTACTACTGTTAAAGTAGAAAACAGAGTCAAACTCCTAAATAAGAGGGTCTGGTTAAACACCCTGTAGTACTCCTAAACCAACATTTTCCAGCAATTAAGCAGGTGCAGGAAGAACAGTTAGCACTGCTGGGGTGGGCAGGGGATGCACATACACACCGCATCCAAAATTCTGGATGCTGCAAGGTGAGTTGTGGTCTCGCTGCACACCTGAAGTCACTGCAGGTTTGAAATACACAAGCAGCAGTACGTGTGGGCAATGCTGAACTGCAAATGAAGTGTGAGAGAGGTCTTGATCCTCAGTTATTTAAGGTTCCACTACTCTTCTGTAGAACAGAATGCTCGGGTGCCCTGACTGAACTCTTTGTTTAGTTATGGTTTGTTCCAGTTCTCTTCCATCCATTCAAAGACCAGCTCTTTATCTCAGCTGTTTAATCTCATGGCTTTTTTTGTTAATTCTTTTTATTAAAACCTGCTAGACTCCTTTCAAATAGAAGTACCTTTCCCTATCATATCACAAACACTTTCACACCATCATTTATTAACAATAAAGGATGCTATCAAGACAGACCATAGTAGAGGGCAATAAACTTTATTTTCTTAGAAAGTTACTTGTAGTTTTTACTGTTATTGGGGCATGATTAATGCAATGATGTCAGCAAGGTAAGGGGACAGCTTTTTGCAAAAATTTACCATGAACAAAGCAAAGCTTTCACCATGAACATTTGATTATTACCAAATCCCTTCCCAAATGCAGGTCTCTCATGCCTTATCTGTTGCTGGCAAGGCTTCTACCATTTAGTCAATACTTTTCAATTAAATTACTCTTAGTCAAGCAAAACCAGGAATACAAAGATAATGTGCTCTGTCTATAAATAAGAGCCTGTAGTAGTGGAAATATCAAGAGGAAAGCAATATAGCAGGAGAGCTTTCTTAGCAGGAAAGCAAAGTAAGGTTTTTATAGTAGGTTTTGCCCTGGGAACAGCCATGGTCCAAACATGCAAAGCAGGGTAGGAAGAATTGTTTAGAATCCATCTATAATTCAGCCAGCTAGGACTTGATGCAGTATATCAGATCCCAGCTGCATGACAGCATTTCAGAACAGCAAGGAAACTTAAGGCAAGGAAGTGCAGAAATATTTAGTTTTTGCCCAAACCTACTAAAAGACGTGGTGTTCAAGTCCTGCAGGGCGTGTGCACAAGGCATCTACAGTTTCCCTTCATTATACCTCTTAAGGATCACTCTCTAAGCAAAAGGATGTGTGCCTAAATAAAGCCCTCAAGAAAAATCCTGTTTAGACCCCAGAAGACCAGGTCAAGACTTGGAAGGGAAGCAGCAAAGGCATCAAACGGTTAAAGTCCCGTTTCCAGGAGGGAGCGAGGATCAGTGACCAGGGGCAGTTCAGACTCCCAAGGCCTAAGGCGTGCTTGGCCAAGCTGCTGGGACTGGGTAAGGCCGTTTGGTGAGAGTCCAAGCAGGGCACTAGACCGTAGCTGTGACAGCAGCACTTCGTGCCTCGCTGGAATGGTCCTCTCTCACTGCCAGCTCCTCCAGTGTGACTAACGCCTTCGAGTCTCTGTAATTTATACATCCAGAAGCGTATCTGCTTCAGGTAAGAGATGGTTTTATATAAGCAACAAGGAGTTTAATTACGTCTTCCCCCCTAATATCTACTAAACTCTGCACTGGTTTAAGGAAGGAGGGGGAAGAAAAAAAAAAGAGAAGTGAGGTTGTTGAGGTGGGATTTTTTGTTTGTTTGTTTTGTTGTTGTTTTTTTTAAAGAAAAAAACCCCTAACACAGAACTGCCCACCTGAAGAAAGTCAAAACTGTTTTTGTGAAAACCAGTATAATTCAATCCCACGAAAGAGACACAACAATGTAAGTTACTCTGAGACATTACTGCAAAACCAAAATATTTCCCCAAAAGAGAGCATTTGCTGCTGAATATAGCTATACAAGTTCACAGTTGTTTAGAATCATACTCACAAAAAGCGTTTTTAAGCAAAAGAGTCCCTCTTAAAGCAAAAAGAAGGATTTTCACATGATCTCACTTAGAAAAAATCTGTTTCAAATTGCCCTACGTGTCCTGGCCCCAAGCCCGCTTTTTACTGAAGGCCTTTCCTGTACGGTTCCATAGGGGATGGGAATCTCTACAAAGTTTGCCTTAAAAGGATGTGTCAGATGCACAGTGTATATGGTGTTACGTAGCTACAGAAGCTAACAATTCTGAGTACAGAGAAGTTTCTATCCTTTATTCTCCAAGGCAAATTATACATTATTCTGAGGCAAGAAAAAGCCTCCAAATTAATGTTCTTACAAAAAAAGCCAAGAGAAAAAAAAAAATCACTGACGTGGCATTATCCCAAAACAATGCATGCATCCATCCATCCATCTATCTTTGAAGGGCACTGACTCAGCAACAGGAATATAATAGGTATTTTTCTCTAAATTTTAAACTACGTCTAACTCTGAAACCACACAAAAAGCACATTCATCGGTACATTTTCAACAAGCAAGCAATACTGTAATGCAAATTTAACATCTTATTTTCTGAGACCACTAATCCCATTTAATTGTCCTGACTCCATCCAACTCAATTTGCTTTCTTCAGAGGCGCTCTGGCCATAGGAGGTATGCTGTGAGCTTGCACGTAAAGGATGCAAGACTTGATACTTATCCCACACCCTTAAACATTAACCTCAGCAAGTTCTATGTTCTTCTATCACCAATAAAAGTTTTACTAAACATTTATTAATCCACCAGAACCGAGGTCACTATAATACATTTTATAATTCACAGAAAGTGCTTTAAATTTGAAAGCGCAGACAGTGTTGTTCCTAAGGTTAAACATAGCAGAAGTTTACAGCAAAGATCCTCGGTCTTAATTTACTTCGGCACCATGCTTTGCTGGCGGCAGCACTGGCAGTTTCCGTCTGTGCTGTCCTCACGCACGCACAGGAGCAGACTGGTAGCTAATCCTGGCTACGCCATGCCATTCATCACCTTCCTCCTAGAAAAAATGGTGTAAGCCGAGAGACAGAACTGGAAATTGCGTCCCTCACGCAGGGCTTAACATAGGGCAGCGATACATGTCTCGGTTCAAGGACGGCTGTGCGCTCTTTCAGTTGACAGTTTTGAGACGCATGAGGACTCCAAAGACAACTGTCAACTTGGCAATGACACGTCAAGGCTTACTGGGGATTTAAACCATCGAGAAAGAGAACTTAACTCCCGTGACAGTGGTTTACAGCAACAACTACCAGATGTCACTAGGATAGCCACTTGCACAGGTTTGTTTTGTTTCACCTACTTGGGGGCTACCGAACGCTGACACGGGATATGGGGTGTGCCTGCCGAGCAGGGGTTGTGCAAGGGCTCCCGAGGGCAAGTGCACAGAACCGGCAGTGCTTGGTGACAAACACCGAGGCTTTCAGCAGATGGCAGGGGAAGCGCTTCCATGACAAATTACTTGCTTCAGCTTATCGTAAAAAGAGATGTGTCACAGGTATGAACTGTCAACTCAATGCTACATCGGTTGCATCACCGTTAGTTTGTACCTGTTAGTAGGTCTACTTATTATTGCTGTAGTATCAATAATTCTGTTGGAAGTAGCCACAGAAATGGAAACCTCTACCTGACACAGGCTAAAGAGAGCAGACTGTCCTGAGATGGCAACAGTGAAAGGGGACGATGGATTAGACACATCAAGAGAGTGCAGACACGCTGAGGTAGACAGTAAAGGATGAAGATGAATGAAGACACACAGCCATTAAGATTCTCCACTGCTGGAATACCTTCCCTCTTCACAAAAAAAAAAAATCTAACCAAAACACGTAGCTATTGATTAGGGCTACTGCATTAATACCACTTCTCAATCAATATGAGAACTCTTCACACACAGGATCTTGCACTGGGAGAATACAAATTAAGAGGTTACTACAGCTTAATAAAGCTAGTGTTTCACTGGATTTCTTTTTTAAAAAGTCCTCTGCAAAGTTCCCAGCAAAAGGCTAAACTCGGGTTTCAGCAACTGAGGTGGCAAACACGTTCTCGGAAGCGTAAGAGGCTTCTGTCGGGAGTAGGAACACCGCGTGGTTTGGGAGTGGAGGGAAGCATGCAGCAGCACCATTTTCTAGGAAGTGTTGTTGAACCCAAGTGTCTGAGGTTTAATATTGTCAGCCAAGGTAAAACTAAGCATCAGAAAGAAGTAACCAGCAGGGATATTGTAAGTAAGTTGGAGAATTCTCATCATTTGGTTACTGATACGTTAAAAAAAAAGGCATCTTAAGACTGACAAAGTACAAGTTTTCGTTGTTTACATCACTAATGGTTTTTAAGTGACACATGTAGTTCTTGTGCCAAACATTGCTTGATGGTAAGTTTGGCTATGGCATTGTTCCACTGTCATATTTATGCCTTGTGGACAGCTTTGCCATTGACTCAGTTATCAAAACTCTACCATTAAGTACTATTCTCTTGTGTTGAATGCATTCTGTGCATCTAGTTGATAGATTTCTTGACTAAACCTATAGCAGAAGTTTTCAATCAGCATTTCATTAATCTCTGTGTATTACAATTATAAAGGATGTTTAGGAACAGCTATTAAAAAAGTAGGATGCTTGAAGATTAATACACTGAGAGTTTTCTGGAAAACAATAAATATAAAAGACAAAGTTATGAAGTTGTTCATTTGAGCTGCAGATCTGTTACTAAAGCCTGGATCCAGCTGGAAAAAATTTCACAGTTCTTTGGAAAAAATACAGAAATTGGACACAAAGAGAAAAGTTTCAGTGCTCTGCACATTGAAAGTGATATTTAGCTAGCAAATGTTAACTTCAAGAGCTGTGATCAGCTATCAGAAATCACGAATTAATTGGAGCAAACTGAAGTTCAATGCTTGATCTTGTAAAACCCTTCTGCTACCTCCTCTGAAATTTCCTTTGTAAAATCTCAGTGTAGATATTTCTATTATGATATTTCTGACAGAATCAAAATATTGGATTTTTGATTTATTCTCCATGCAACAAACTTAAGATTTGTATCATGGAAAAAGCCACACAAGCTGATTTTATTTGAAACCAAACACCTGAATTTCATTTAAAACCTGTAAATTAAAGATATTACTTCTTTAAAAGCTATGTAGACTTCTACAAACAAGGCAATTGGGAATGCAGAAATCCTCACTGTCAGTTATCATCACAGAAGATATCCACCTGTGCTCCCAAAGCATAAGTTCTCAATGCCTTCATCCAACACAGTCTTCATTTTTAATACATCCTTTTAGACGACGTTAATAGAAATACTTTATCACCAGCAAACGTTCTTACCTAAGGGTCACAAAATTCAGTGAGCAAACCTAAAGGTTTGCTAAAGGAAAATAGTCTACAGGAAGTGTGGAAGAGTAAAACAAGTATATAGTAGGAACAGTTACACTTTAAGAAGGAAAAGGGTATTATTACTGTTTTGAAAGGAGGGGCGAGAAAGGGGAAGGAGAGGGCCTAACAGTCCAACTACAGACAGCCAAAACTTCATCTAGCTATTCAATCACTAACTAAAAAACCTGAAAGTTAGTGATTTGAATCTGGTTCCCAGTTAAAAACAGTCATAAAAGGGTAATTTCTAGACAAAGAAATTAGATCTGCTTATTTGGCCCCGTGGCAAGTGAAATACAGTACAAGAATTTTCTCCTCAGCAGTTTTAGGAGGAACACAACAATCCCACCTAGGACTGGTCAGCATTATTCACCATGGACTTAACTTCTTTTTCATTAATTCGTATTTGCCCTCGGGAAGGAAAGCAGGAATTACTACTGACCTCCTGCACACTTGCAAAATCAGAGATATTTTGTTTACAGGCTTCGTTTGTCTACCAGCATCCAGTTTAAAAAGTTTGTTTCCCTTCCTTTTCCATATCACTAGTGCCTGACCTTTCAGGGTGGCAGCTGCAGGGACGGGCTAACTCACCTCAGTTACTCTGCTGTCTTTAAAAAGTTTGGAAGATGGTACTGACCAGTGTCCACTTCCTGACGGAGGGATGGCTTGGAAGAAAGGTCAGAGACTAGAGTCAAGACACAGGACAACCAAATGCTATGCAAAGTTTAACTCCCCACAGAGACGATATTTCTGCCCAGCCTTCCGTTCACATGGAGATGAAACTGGCAGTGTATCAAACCTAAGAGGGGGGAGAAGATAAATGCCTAGCCCGATAGAAACACCATTTCCATGGGAAGGGTGGAGGAAGCAGCTGAATTAACTGGAACCTCTCCTTCTCGTGCCTGGCATTCCTGTTTGCTCCACACCTTATGCAGTGAGACAACGGAGCAAAAGCTTCTGCCCATTTCTTACCTACCTCAGTTGTAAATCAGAGACGATTTGTCTAATTGCATCACCAACTCAAGCTATGCTAACCTCATGCGCTGCAGAAACTCTCCCACTGCTGGAGAAGAAAGTTCATCATTGCCTGCAGAAGAAACTACCCATTTCAATCAGCTTAAAGGGCTCCTCACTGAATATTTGTTTTGGACCAACTATCTTCTGTGATCTCAAGTAAACAGGGAATCAGCTTCAAAGGGATTACACTCCTTTGACTACCTACACGTTTCTCATGCAGTCAAGCTTCCTTACAGCTGGGCATCCTTTCTTTGCAGGAAAGGGGAAAAGAGATCCAAAGAGATCCATAACAGAGACCAGACACCTTATCATGTGGACTAAGGTAAGGAGCAAAACAAGAGAAGGGTGGAGCCTCAAAAGGACAAAAAAAAAAAAAAAAAAAAGAAAAGAAAAAAGCGCCCTAAACACTAAACTAAACAAAGATTTTAAGCGTAGAGACGGAATCTGGAATATCAATTAAACAAAATTCTTGTAAAGCATCAGGACATGTTATATTCATCTATTCAAATACCATAACAAACAAAAGGTCTCTCTGAACACTAATACAATGCCAAATGAGAAAATAAAGAATAAAAACCAAAACCGAGAGACTTTTCTGCCCAGCTCAGCTGGGCCCTGAGGCAGCACAGCTATCAACACATCTGTTTTCTGCAGGAAAACACTGCTTGGGGATTAGCACTGAAAATTTCAAACAAGGGCATCTAACATTCACCATCATTCATGCAGGGAGGCACCGCAGCTACTTACAGACATTACACCACCACCACGTTAAAAAAAACACCCCGTAACACAATAGTTTGCAGGAAGGTCAGTGTTTTAGAAAGCGTGATTAAGATCAGTACCCAAAAAATGGTCCACCAAGAGCTGGAAACTAGATGATGTTCTTCAAATCTTTATGAGACAGAAGGATCTGGAAAAGGGAATTTCTGATCTTTACAGAGACATTATTCTCTGATCCTCTATACAGAGAATCAGACACTTATCTAATGCACAGACCCACGCAAGATACTAGATAGGAGGTACAATATATCTGCCTATAGCATAATTGCTTTGAAATTTGATCTCTTACAGTAAGAGCAACATTCTCAAAGTTCAAAGCTGTATCTTTTGCCAGAGTTGCTGTTGTTGGGTTGGTTTGCTTTTTTTGTTTGCTGTGTTTTTTTAAAGGCGATGAGTTCATTTGTCTTTGGCGCATTTGAATAATTTTTTTATGGCGCTGCTGCATTGACATTTGCAAGGACTGCATGCAGCACAAGCCTGCACACACGTAAACCGACGCTGCCACAGGACATCCATCCCTCCGCAATATTTGCATTGAAGAAAGCAGAGAAAGTGAGTTGAAGGAACAGCCGCCCAGCGAGATGAAGTAGAAGGCCCTTTAGCATAAACGCGTGAAATACACCAGTTTCAAACCCTCCGTTAACGCACGGGCTTGGAACAGTTCCTCTCAGGAGGCCCTAAGGAAGCTGAGGACAATAAGAAACTGAAAGAAAGAACAAAGAAACTTCTTCCCATCGTGTCCCTGTAAAGGGATCACTGTTAAGCCTAGACGATTCTGTCAATATATTTTTTTAAAGTAGAAGAGCATTTGTTTTCTTGCTAGTTCACATCCAATAGCCCACGATATATGTTTTATTGTATTTTTTTAGACTGTAACGGTGTAGATAAATCACTAAGTTTAGATGTTGGAAGCAATCCCTCTGGGAGACATTTGGTTACGTGATGTCATCAAACTTTGCAGAGGAACCCCGCAACCATCCTGAGAAAGCCAATGAAGAAACAAAAAGCGGCTTATTTCGTAAAGTTTCCACCACATTAACTTGGACTTTCTGCATAAATTACAACGTTTGAAGCGAACTGCTTCTCTCCCTCCTCCCCTCTCTGCTCAGCCACAAGTAAAACAGGATTTGGGGATTTGCTGAAGCCTGAAAGCAGATGCGTCTGTGAAATAACCAGTTATTAAATAGCACGCTTAGTGCTGAAGCCTGCGGACGAAGACACGGAGCACCAACCCCTCCCTAGCTGTTTGCCGGTGTCATTTTTATTGCAAAGAGGTTGGGTGCTTTTTCCCCCCTCTCGCCGGGGAGTCGTTCGCCGCAAGGTAACAGTCTGCGTAAGGGGATGCTAACACAAGCGCCTTTTGTTCCGCGGAGTAAGAGGGGGAAAGAAAATCAAAGGCGAGCCGGAGCAACTCAGCAGAGCGCGGCACAAAAGGCGCACGCTGCTGTCAGCCCCGATTTTTTGGGCCGGTTTTTTGCCGTTTTACACCGGGTGCCGCCACAAGCCCCCGTCACGGCAGGGCGCGCCCCCCCCCCCCCGGTGCCCTCCCAGCCGGGGGCGCTGAAGCCGGGCGG
>VZTV01095775.1:9258-37173 GCA_013400875.1 Anhinga rufa | reverse complement strand
TAAATATATATATTTATCTTGCTTAATTTACAGATACTTATCAGCACTCTAATATGCGGCATGATTATTTTGCTTTTAGGCATATACTAAGATGATACTAAAATTACCTTACCCCTATTTCAAAGTCACAGTTTGGAATAAAGGATAATAACCACCTTACAAACCTTAGCAAGTCCAACAATCTGACTTTACACTTTCTTTGAAGAGAAAGAATTTGTATACCAATTCCAATTAGTTTCTACTATTGCTATAACTAGAAGAACAAGAGCCGGGAACAGCAAGGTTACAATTTATCTTCTAATTATTGAACCAAAACACATTAAAAAGCCTCTTCCATAATTCATCCGTTGTCTGCTGGTAGGCTTATGAATAATTTGAGAGCAGAAACAGTTCTTTTCAAGGAACAAATAGAGAAGCACTGAAATGATACTTATTTTAAAAGACTGCTGCCAGTTTACTTGGTACCAATTTGCATTTTTGCCACTAGTACTTACACTACAAAGTAATGACACAAAAGCCTTTCTGTTTTTATTTGCCTGCCTACAACTAATCAGGAAAAATTTTTCATATTTCTGTGGCACCAATCCAATAAAGGCAGTTTATAAAAGCAACACCTGTTTCTATCAGTCCAGAAACAGCTGTTTTATTGCAATTAGTGCCTGTAGGACTAATTCTTTTTCTTCTCCCTCCCAACAGCAGTAGTTTATAATTTGCATTGCATTCATGCTCTGACCAAAAATTCATCAGTTATTTTTTGCTTACATGTTTTGTTCAAATACATAAAAGTCTATCAAATAAGACTGCAGACATCTACACAATACATCCCACACATAATACCTCAAAAAGATTTAAGCTTTTGCATTTGGCATCCATCCAGTTAAAAGATGGATGCAACTGTATTATATCTACTATCAGACTTCAATACCTGTTTAATTTTAAACTTAAGTTGAAGACAGTACCACAAGGAAAAACAAAGCAAAAACAACAACACCCCCCACCCCCCCAAAACAAAACCAAAACAAAAACAAACACAAGTGCTTCTGACAAAAAATTCACTGGATTCAGTATACAGCAAATAAAACCATATGGCAACTGTCTGTGCAAGTAGAGACTAGAATCCGAACACAACAAAACCTGTGAACCCATAATTTAGACTACCTTCTCCTCAGAAAAAGTAACTCCTCTTCTTTATAAATACATCTGCCATTGAGGTAAGGTCAACTGTTTCACAACTTTACTGATTCAGATGTCCCCTGAAAATATGCTAGGTGTGTAAATATGTCCACTTGCCTTCTGTTTTGACCTTAAGTTCCAAATACATTGTGTATCTATTTGAATATGCAACTTGCATATACTTTCATTGCCATTCAAAATAATGAGTTTATACATTACCTTGAACTAGAAGAGAAATACGAGTCTTCTACATCATCGGTGTACTTTTTCTTCGGCTTTGCAATTGCAGGTGTTTCCTGCTCTATTGTTTGCATATCTGATGTGACTGAATGAGAAATGCCACTGGGGACAGGAAGAAAATAAGCATGTAAGAGATGAAAAAGCTCACACCCTAAAAAAAAAAAAGACATGAAAACCCAAACCTTGCTTCCGAAGCTTGCTGATAAAGCCCAAGCTATACAAATATTTAAGAAGAAAGGAGGAATTAAAAAGAAAACAACAAAAAAACCTGAAAAACTCAGTCATAGTTTTCTGAAGTAGTTACAGGACTTCTGAACACACAGACCATTCCAACAGCTGGAAAACACAGCGATGTGACCATTTTCAGAGACAGAGTCTGTCTTTCTTGTAAAAGACTGACTATATTTAGGTTGGTACTGTTCACTGAAAACATCCTGGCTACCTTCCCCCCAGTCAGCTAATGCAGGCAAACACCCTACAGACATCCTACAATTTAGGTTAGCACCTGTCTGCCAGGTTAGAACTTAAATCTATCAGAAGCAATCCTGTGCCTTCCCCCTGACAGATACTAGATACTTTGATGATATTGTTTAGGTTTCCATAACACACTTCAGTGTATTTTTTCATTTCCTAAGTAAAATGGATAACTGCATAAAGCCACAGAGTATTTTAAATACAGTTTATAGAACTTCACATACCTTCTGTTGCTGCCAAACCCCATGCCAAGTCTCTCCAATTCATTTTTCTTCTTACCAGATAGATTTAACTTTTCTTCTTTTGTTTTAATATCAAGATCTCTGTAGGCCAGCCGTAGAGATGATACACTAGAACAAAACATACAGTTAACATATAGCTGTAAAATGCCACACTGAATGCCCAACCCAATAATATTGGTAGAAAATTAGCAATATATATTTAGCACTGTATTTTGTATTTTCTGTGTTTACTGAAAATATTCATTATTAATTGGATTAAATTCTAACTATAAGGATGGGAGAAAGCCAGTAGAGAAGACTGTCTAAATGGTACCCCAGTCTGTGTATAAGCAGGTAGTCTTTTTCAAAACAAATGTAAAACATACTACTGCTAAAGCTCAGGACACAGTTTTGCATCACCATTAAGTCGACCTGTAAGGGTCTTTTTTCCACAGTCCTTATTCTATGCGATACCAAATAACTGTCAAAATTATCCAACTTTACCGTACAGTGGCAGTCATGATATGGTATCAGTAATGTTTTCTCTGAATGCGCAGCTTGGGCCTGCTACGTCTCCCTCCCTTCATGCTCCTAGTGGTTTCAACGCTTGCTATACACATGCTCTTGAGACAAGTGCTAGAGGAAGACCACACTACTTCTTTATTGATGCTGCCCTTCCCTGTGCCATAAAGATGTCTCAGAAGGGGGGAGGTGAGAGTCTGTACTCCCAAAATGGAATATATCCTGTATTATGGATATGTTTAAGCATCCAAACCCCATCATTTTCTGCACAGCTGGCATCACATTTTGTCATGTGAAACATCCTCACAGTTCAGGTGCAGTAACCTGTCTTTCCGAGATGCCATAAAACTGTCCTATACCTCAAAACAATCTTAACTATTTTCCAGTAATACCAGTGTAGCAGAGACTGAGGTTTTTAATTGTGATTACAGAATTGTAGAAATACTGCTTAAATTTAATTGGTTAGGTTAAAAGGGATATAATTAGTAATTTAATGAGCAACACAGCAATATTTTAATTCATAAGTTGTGACTGGCATAAAGTACAAATGAACACTACCAGAAGAAAGGTAAATGAGATTTAGGAGATGCTGGTAAACATCCTGCTTCAAAGAGAGAGGAAGTACTTCTGTCTGAAACCCCTTGTAACTTTCCATCCATTCTGTGCAGGAGTGAAAAGAAAAGTTTTTGACCAAGTAGTATTTTCTTCCACTGTGTCTCCTAACTATCTGATTACTGATTACTCTTCCCAGCTTCATTTTTTCTGGTCCCATGCACACTGACTTAACTTTAACCAAGAGTGTAAGATGCCCCGACCAAAGTTCATACCCTGCTGGTTAGTGCATCTCCTGCAAGACAGGAGCTGTGGGGCCGAGCCTGTTGGAATGAAAAGGGCACAGCATCTGGTCTTCTTCCTTCACAGACAAGGCACGTAGGTACCAGCCTGCTATAAGGAACAGGACATCACTCCTCCACTGACAAGGCATTTCAAAAAGGAGGAGAGCCATCTCAATCTTGTGATGACTGGGTATCCGTTGGTGAGGGCTTTCAGAGGACTTGAAGCCAGAAGGAAAAAAATCACTACATCTTATGTTCAGATGTTTGTAACAATAGAAGTGAGATACAAACCAGGATGCATCTGAGGAATGACTTTTGAAACCAATAAGATCAGAAAAATATATCTTCAAAGCACAGAGTACGTTCAGGGACATTTTAAATCAATTCTTAGAGTTTAGGACCAACTGTTACACAGAAAATTGAAAATGTTCTCTAAAAGTCAACTTCAAACTGCTACTGATAAAATCTACCCAGCACTTTAAGTAGAAAGATTAGCAGCCCATTTTATGAAATCTGTTTTATGAACATCAAGAATCTTACTCGCTGTTGATTAAAACAAATAGGGATACTGATCAATTTTAATTTTAAAGGAACTCCAGTAATCTATTCTCTTGTCAGTTGTCACGGTTTCGGCTGGGATAGAGTTAATTTTCTTCACTGTAGCTGGTATAGTGCTGTGTGTTGGATTTAGAATGAGAATAATGTTGATAACACACCGTACTTTCAGTTGTTGCTAAGTAGCGCTTACACTAGTCAAGGACTTGTTCAGCTTCCCGTGCCCTGCTGGGTGCACAAGAAGCTGGGAGGGGACACAGCCAGTATAGCTGACCCAAACTGGCCAGAGGGATATCCCATACCATATGACGCCATGCTTGGTATATTAACTGGGGGGAGCTGGCCGGGGGAAGCCGTGATCATGGCTCAGGGACTAGCAGCATTGGTCAGCAGGTGGTGAGCAGTTGCATTACTTGGTTCCCCCTGCCCTGGGTTTTGCCTCTCTCTCTCTCTCGTTTTTTCTTTTTCATGTTGTTGTTGTTGTTATTATTATTATTACCACTACTACTACTATTTTATTTTAATTATTAAACTGTTCTTATGTCAAACCATGAGTTTTCTTACTTTTGCTCTTGAGATTCTCTCCCCCATCCCACTGGGCTGGGGGAGTGAGCGAGCGGCTGTGTGGTGCTCAGTTGCTGGCTGGGGCTAAACCACAACAGCGCACAGCAGAAAATAAAGAAAAAAGAAACTGTGCAACAATTATGAAATCACATTTTAAGTTTTAAGTCTCAGGACTCTTTCTCCTAAGTACTAGACTACAAAAGCATTGCTTCCATTCCCACCACGTAACAAAGCCAAATTGAATTAATTTACTAAAGCTCATTACTCAAGCTTTTAAAATTAAAACTGCCACACAAATTAGTTGAAAGCAAATGCAATTTTAAAAGTATTCACCCTTCTTTAATTTTGGTATATACTGCCATCTACAGTTAAAAATCCAAAAAGTTAATCTCAAGGGAAATACAGTTATCTTGCCTCTACTGGGATCGGATCCATAAATAAAGTGTATGTGCACCCCTCATGTTTGCAGACATTTTTAGAGGGTTCTGGCCACTGCAGAAAGGTTGCAGCAAACTTGTACTAAAGTATCTATATAGATTTATACATTCCTGACAAAAAACCCAAATCACCACTTGAGACTTTCTTCCAAACTGAACTATATCATTAAAGATAGTATTGTTAAAGAATAATAATAAATAATGAACAATCATTTTTCTTGTAATTTAGTAGTCCATTCCCACAAGTAACTCTACTGGTAGTTTTTGGCAGTCACCGAGAAACGTGACGTTGTGGTAAAAATACTTCAGGAAAAATTAATGATCCCCATGTGATTGATATTTTTGATGCACACAAAACATCTATTTCTGCAGAGGCTATGTAAAAGTGAGCACAAGGAGTAGGGAGGAGATTATAGACCAAAGAGCTTAGTACCATGAGCTCTATATACCCCAGGCACCAGTACAGGTTGGGGGTGACCTGCTGGAAAGTGGCTCTGCTGAGAAGGCCCTGGCAGTGCTGGTGGGCAGCAAGTGACCCTGAGCCAGCACTGTGCCCCTGCGGCCAAGAAGGCAAATGGTGTCCTGGGCTGCATTAAAAGGAGTGTGGCCAGCAGGTCGAGGGAGGTCATCCTGCCCCTCTGCTCTGCCCTGGGGAGGCCGCATTTGGAGTGCTGTGTCCAGTTCTGGGCTCCCCAGTTCGAGAAGCACAGGGAGCTGCTGGAGCAAGGCCAGCGGAGAGCCACAAGGATGATCAGGGGACTGGAGCATCTCCCTGATGAGGAAAAGGCTGAGAGACCTGGGTTTGTTCAGCCTGGAAAAGAGAAGACTGACGGGGGATCTCATCAATACTTATCAGTATCTGAAGGGTGGGTGTCAGGAGGATGGGACTGGACTCTTCTCAGTGGTGCCCGATGACAGGACAAGGGGCAACGGGCACAAGTTGGAACACAGGAAGTTCCACTTAAATATGAGGACAAACCCCTTTGCTGTGCGGGTGCCAGAGCAGCGGCCCAGGCTGCCCAGAGAGGCTGTGGAGTCTCCTTCCCTGGAGCCATTCACACCCCGCCTGGACGCGGTCCTGTGCCCCCTGCTCTAGGTGTGCCTGCTCACGCAGGGGGCTGGACGAGGTGATCTCTGGAGGTCCCTTCCAACCCCTGCCATTCTGTGATTCTATGTGTTCCTGTAATTATGTATTAATTCAGAAAATTTCTCAACAGGTTATAAAAATGATGCATCTTAGCACTTGAGAGGATGTTAAGCTTGACAACAGTAAAAATGTGCACTAACCAACTCTTTAATAGTCTAATTTTGATGACTACTAACAAAACGTTAAAAACAAAAAACATGTAACAGAGAAACGTAGTGGAATCAAGCAGGAACAGCACCCTCTGAGTTTTAGGGCTGAGTATTTATTAATAAAGATGAACTAACAGATTTGAGGTCTCAGACAAAAATATTGAAAATGTTTTGGTGAAAATGAAGGCAGTTCCAGTATAAACCAGCTGAAACTTAAGCAGACAATTCTAGCCATACTTAAACTAACCCCCGCCTTCAGCATAGAAATTCCTACCCAGTAAGTACAAATAAAACTGAATATTTTTATGTTCCCTATGCTCTTAAGAAGGACTGTTTTAAATAGTATTCAGTTCACTACACCAAAACAAAATAAACTAGGTAACTAGCATGGTATAAAGAAAGATCAAGAGACAAGAGTCTTCTGTGGTAAATTTAACATATTTTAGATTTATTTCACATTTTATTCATATGTATTAGTAGAATGTCTCCTTATTTTCTGCGTTAAATAAGAATAACACTAAGGTTATTTTTAAAGGTAGCATTGGGCTATTTCTACAGTAAATCATCAACTGTAAAAACATACTTAAATGGCAAAAAAAGGCAATGGGGGAATTACTGTTTGGCCCACCTCATCCACATTTGGAATTTTTTTTAAAGCAAAACCTGAAGTTTTGTTTGGGTAAGCTAATTTCTGGTAGTATTTAAAATGTTGACAATTAGTTCATTAACATTAAATTAGGCTCCATGTTTTACCATTGTATATGTAATTAATACTTACAGTGGCTCTTCCTTCTCAGTTTTCTTACTGCTATGAAGATCCTCTTGTTCCTTCATTTTATCTACAGCTTGTGCTTGTTTCTCAATCTCACTGAAGCTTTGGCTGCTTACTTTTTGTGCTCCCAAACCACCTTTTTTGGCACTGAGCTTGATTTATTGAAAAAAACAAAAAAAAAACAAAATCCCAAAATTATAACTTAGACAATCACCTCAACTGACTTCACAGTCAACTTTGAAAGCAACAGCAAACATTATACTCTGTTCTGAGGTATATGCATACAGCAACGAAAATTTGGAGCAGAGAAAATATTTTTTCATGTTTTGACCTTCTACATGCTTCCTCTACAAACTCTTACAAATCTAGTTAGTTCTGCGGTCAACCATCAATGGGCAATGAAACTATTATAGTTTTAATCATTCAGAAGTTGGCATGTTCAAATATATGTTATACTTTATAGCACAACTTCAGTTTCTTAATAATGATTTTGTTGCATAGGAATAACGTAATAAAATTTGTTGCAATGGAACCATTTGGCGCTCATTCACTTAATTCACAATTTAATTTTAGAAATGGCTAAGATTCTTCAATTAGTTCTCACTGGCCAGTGGTAGTGTGTTATCTTAAGACTAAGTGTCGATTTATTCATATTTTTAATAAATGTGTACATAGGTATTTACTGATTTATGGTAGGAGAGCAATACACAAGTTTTGTATACACATGTACACATGACTCGCCTTCACATGTGACAAAACATTGTGAACTTTTTTCAGCTAAACATGTCAGCTGAGAGGTTCCAGTTTTGCACTCGTTCTTTTAAAGTAACTATTTCTAGTTCATATTGCTTCAATACAGGGATACATATTCTTTCATTCTGATTATCAAATATTTAAAAAACACTCATTACTACAAATATTAATAGATATAATGATGTTGATTCAGACAGTGGCACAGCACTCAAACTGCTGTTCTTAGTCTCCCATGTGTTTAATTCCTTATCTGCAACACTGCGGCAATTTTAATTTTCACAATACATTTATCTTAACTTTTTAATGCTTTAAAGTCTTCGTGTAAAAGCTCTGGCCTATGTACATACAATTTTAGCCTCTGACACTACAGTTCACAAACTGTACATGCACCTGTTGTTAACGTTGTTCTTACTGTAAGGGAACATACCTGCATAAACCACTTAGACTAAGAAATTCCTCTTGCACATTAGGGCCCTCTAGTGGGAGCAAGAAATAATAGGTTTCAATCTAAATTACTCTGCTCCAATAGATCTTCAAAATCTTTTGCCATACAATAGCCCAGACTTAAAAGAAGTGACTCCCTGTAACATACTGTCACCCTAATAGCCTAATATTAGGGCTATTTTCTTGGGACTCAGAAGCCAAACATTCAAAACCTAGCTTTTTCTAGCTAACTTGAGTTTTGAGTTGTCTCACTCAGCTTTCAGGTTCCCTGAAGCATCATTCTGAGATACTCAACTCTCCTTTACAGAGACCAGATGCCTAAGTGTTAAGACCCCATGCAGAAACAACTCTGTAAACTATTTTGAAACTATCTTGAATTGAATGCAGCTGCAAGTTATCTATAAATGCAATCAAACACCATACTGCTGAGTGGCATGAGATGACGGCTGCTTCAGAAATACATATCTGAATGTCTCAAACTCACCTTATATTGACAGATTATGCCACACATGCATATTTAGCCACTCAAAAGTGCTACTGGAATTCCCTCTGTTTTCAGGATTTGCTACAAGAAGATCTCAATGCCAACTAACTTAGGTGAAAGCCTGAAGAAGCCCTGCAACCTAGTATCAGCAAGTGAGAAGAAAGGTTATAGGGCATCAGTGGAGTTGCAGGGACAATGGTTGTGAAAAGAACTGAAGAGAATTGGGATACAGACCCTGACATCAATATATGCTTTGACTTTTTTGTTTTACTCATTTTTGAAAAGATATCGCCTGCTGTTCAGGTCCAGACAGCACAAAGAAAATGGCACTCAGATATACATTTGGAAGTCTAGACAGTTCAGTGAGCTACATACACATAAACAGAATTTATATGAAGTAGAAAACAACCCACAGATCTGAAGTACTCTATTCTTAACAACAGTAACCTGTTAGACAAATTCATCTTAACAATAATCCATTTTCAAACAGACCATTGGCTCTTTTGATACAGAAATGGTTTTCAATTCCATTTGAGTTTCATAAAACATTACTGATACAAGTACTGTTTAGTGCTAACTTACATGATCTGTTTCCATATTGCAATCTACATATTTCCAGAGTTCTACAATACAGATAAAAATATGTATTATTTACACACACTTACCCCCTTCTTAGCTTGATTAGGCTTCTTTTTTATGAAGGTGGTGTTCTCTGCAAAGATCAAATGTACATTACTTGACATAAAATTTTATTAATTCCAGAACTGCAGAAGATAATTTCCACAATATCAGCCTCAAAACCATTTTAGGATTTTATTTTAATGCCTTGAAGTATTACAGTTTCTACACTAAGAGGCTGAGATACTAAACTGAGTTACAGGGCATGGGCCTGTGAATATCTCCAAGAAAACGTGGGAAACTCCTTCTGATTGAGGATATGGCATCTCTTGCAAATACATAATAGGAATAGAATCACAGCTCAGATTTCAGTTGTAGATAGCTGCTAGTAAACAGAACAAGACTGTGGCACTTGCTGTTCTAAAGCAGACTAGAGGTCCATCCAGTCCCATACCATTTCCAAGATTAATTTTTTCCTGGATAGACAGGTATTGGCTATGTCTAAAACCACCAATGATACAGATAAAACATACATAATCACAAACATTATCAGAGGTGACAACATACCGTATCACTAGATTGAACAGCCTTGTTCAGCTGCCTAAGTACAGTATTAGGAGTTTGAAAGTTACAGCTTTAATGCTTTGTATTAAATCTTGAAACAAAGAAAAGAAATTAATCTACATTCTGCTCTGCATGAAGTCTGACACAACTCCTAATCTTAATATTTTTCATGAGACCCTAATAGGACTCATTACATTCTGTAAGGCACTGTATTGTGCCTTCCTGACAGCTACCCTGAGCCAGGGTAAACCTCCCACAATCACAAGTTTTCGGTCAACAACTCATATTGAATGCTTGTACATACAGAAAAACTGGTTTGAGCTGAAATTTAGTTGGAAACAGGCATACACAGAACAGAGATTCTTCACGTAAGACAACTTGTAATGTCCTCAACAAAGTAGAAAAGCACTTGTTTTATGAGAACATATGTTAAAGATACAAATTACAAAACCAGGAAGTGTATGCAGTTAACTATTTTTCCTAGTCTCAAGCTCTCAAAAAAACCCAAAAAACCTCAAAACCAAACCAAAAAACAATGCAACCTAAAACGAAATCAAAACAACAAAAAAAAACCACCAAAACAAAACCCAACTAAGTGAATATAAAAACAGTGATGAAGACCATAACTTCTTGAAGCACTGAGTTAGACCTGGCCACCACTTTTTTACTACCCCTGTGCTGCTGAGATTCAATGCTCTTTATTCTCAGAAACCTGCTCCTGCAGGATGATCCTCAGAATGATAAATCACTGATATATTTTATTCTATGCTATTTTTCTCAACGTTTTTTTACTTACTTACAGTATGATACACTCTTCAGTGTTAAGTAAATTAAGACTCTGGACATGGAAGATATTTTATTTTAAATACAAGGTTTTTCCAGTTTAAATTTTTATGTTCAGTTTTCTGGAAAGGGAGCAAAAACTATGTCTAGATAGAAATACTGACCTATGACCAAACAAGATGTGTTTGCTTAACATAAATAAGAGGCCATTAATCACAGCAGAGTGGTCTATTCCACCCGTGTGCTTTAAATGAAGAACTTAAAGCAGTCTTACAGGAGGTGTAAAACATTAATGGTCACCTTTATTAGGTGTGATACCTGTAGCATTTAAATTCATCAGGTTGGCTAAGATAAGATAGTTAGAACCAGAATAACACTGACTAAAATTAATTTCTAAGAAGGATTACACTGTTTAACAGAAAAAGTTGTAACACAAATTCAGATGTTTCAACTATCTCATGCACAGTGATATTAAAGTAAGAATTCCATATCTCTTCCCAGACATACATTCTCTGTACAAATGAATATTTAAGTACACTATACTGGCTGCTATCTTCTGCTTACACCCATTACCTAATGCAGCTTTTGGTGATGTACTAAGGCAATCAACACTTGGTCCATGTTCTGGTCCTAAAACATAATGAATAACAACGGTAAGAATATCAGAAGGCTCTTTAGAATGATTAAAATACCAAAACACAACTCACAGTACTCAGGGTACTGTTTGATACATACAGTGTAATGTGTACTATAGTGTAATTTCTATTACAGCTTTACTAGTTACTAAAAGAGCAGCAGGCACCCAAAGATTCATCTGAAGTCTTTTAAAGTACATTATAATTTGGATTTCTATTAAACATTATTAAAGGAACATGCAGTCTCACACATTCTAGCATAACCCTTCTAAAGAGTCTCTCCTCTCCAAAATTCTTCCATTATTAGCATGGTTATTTAACTATTAAAGTAGAATAAAAAGAGTCTAAACAAAGAGACTACCAGAAAAATGCAGATTAGTGTTAACAAGTAATCAGTCATACCTTCATAGCATTCTGGAATATTTTCTGAAGTTTTCTGCTGTAGAGAAACTGGCTCTGGCTCTGATAACACCCATTCTGTATTCTTTGCCTTGAAAAAAATTACAAAATCAAAAGTGCATACATAATAGAATACAGCAAATAAATATGAGCACTGAGCTCAAAGACTGCCTAAGCACCACTGATTAGTTAATATTATATATATTAGTTAATATGTGTTTTAATTATGCTTTAGGTTTATTTATTGTATGCTGGCTACTAGTGTTCTTTACTCATAACAGTAATAAAGTACAGGAAATCTGGATCATTTATTTACACATAATCACCAAACCTTCTCCCCACACTAAGCTCTTACACTTCCAATTTTCTAACATTTAATTTTAGATGGTGAGCAGTCCTCCCAAGTCTTCCTGATGAGTCCTCCCACTTCCCTCAGACACATCCTCCTCACCAGGCAGGCCTGTGACCTGGTCACAACAGTATCTGCTCAGTAGTATCTTTTCCATCAATGCTGTGCCACTGCCAGTTCATGCTTAGTCTTCCCTAAAACCTCAATCTCAAAACTTCCTGACATCTCTCTCTCAAAACATCCATACCCAATCTCTTGCCCTGAGGTACACAGACTGCTTGTCTCTAACCTCCTGTCTTTGCAGCTAACTGAAAAGTCTGCTGTGAAAATTTACTTTACCCTACCCATACATCCTCTTAAGAGGGTTTGGATCAAGTTCCTACTTCTTGTCCTCAACCTCAAAAATATTTACAATACTCTTCTGCCTAAACTTCTTTTTCTTTAGCTTGCCTCAGTTTATGCTTTTCCCACTCAACTGCAAGCATTCTTCCAAGTTGCCTTTTGCAAAGGAAATACTCCACTGATTTTTCTTCTATCAGGACAGATGATCTTCTGGTGAAGACACTAGACTAGAATGCACAATAACTGGGGTTTTTTTGGACTTGGCAATGAACATTTATGAGTAATATAGCAACCTTCCCAGTCTGTAAAATGTAACTATGCTTTCACTGTTTCAAAGATGCGAAATTTATTTTTATAAGACATTCAAATACTGGCTGTAGTACAAGTTCCTAAAATAAAACAAATAAATAGCAAAAAGGCTGAATTCCCCTTTAAAATGTGCCATTTTGGAAACCTCACAAGTACAACAAAAAAGTTACATTTTGAAATGTCACAACTGAGTAACAACAAAAAAATTTCGTTTAAATTACAGCTTTTTTCATCCTTAAGCATCCCATTTACACTACAAAGCCACTAAAAAGTCATGTCATTTTTACTGTGTTCTTTACCCAGGTGCAGATATGAGCAAATTGCATACATTTTAATTACTTGCTGCTAATTCACATGAACAACCATGTCATGACAGGGGAATTAATGTGCATATGAACCGGTGAAGAGTTTTCACAAGAAGGGCTAATCTTAATCTAATACCCAAGCTCTTTGAACTCTTCTCTATCCCAAAATATGCCTCATGATCATACTTGTGTTTTATGCGTTCACAGACTACACTGTACTAGAAAGCAATTATACTAAAACACTTGTTGTTGCAATATTTAGGAATACTAGATGTAGCAATACTTGCTCCAAGTTTAAAATCACAACTGCTGAAGTTGTTTTCACCAGTATTTTTCAAATTCCAAACTCAAAGAGAATCTCTGAAACATTAGCCTGTGAAATAAACACTACATCTATCACCTTAAGGAGGTAGGATTAATTAAATGAAAACCAACAGTAGCAATAGCCTTCAGGAAGTTACTTTGAATTTTTCCAAGGAGGATGTAAGTGCTTTAGAGGAAAAAAAAAAAGCTTCTGCTTAGCAAATGTTTCAAGAACAGTTAAACTTTCCTGACTGAAAACTAAAGTTATCACAGTTAACTGTTAAAAGTTAAATCAGGGCACTCCCAAGCAAGGAATTACGAGTCCAAGTGGAATTGTACGCCTACAGAAAAATACAGTTTCATTCCACATTTAGCTACTATTTGGGTCATTCTAAATTATCCCGTTAGAAAGTGGTTCACACCCAGGAAGAATTCTTAGACCCACAGAGGGAAAAGCAGATAAATATTAACTCCCTGACCTACCCTTTCTCTATAAGGTTTTCTTTCAGAGTTTAATCTTCATCATAGAGCACCCAGTTACCCCAAGTGTTTAGAAAGCTAACCAGAATTAAACAGAATCATAGAACATCCTGAGTTGGACAGGACCTACAAGGATCATCGAGTCCAACTCCCCTCCCTGCACAGGACAACCACAAATTCCCAGCATGTCTCTGAGGGCGTTGTTCAAGTGCTTCTTCAATATCGCCAGGCTTGGTGCCGTAACTGCCTCCCTGGGGAGCCTGTTCCAGCGCTCCACCACCCTCTGGGGGAAGAGCCTTTCCCTAATGTCCAACCTAACCCTCCCCTGGCACATCTTCCTGCCATTCCCTCAGGTCCTAAATACAGGTAATCGATACCTTGGGAGAAACATGGGATGCAAAAAAGTCTTCCTCTTTGTTTTGAGGTGACACAGGTGGCATTCCACATCCATCTGTCCACAGCTAGAATTAAAAGAGAGAGAATTTTACAGGACAACTGCATGAATACATTTTTTTTCAAATGCACCGATCTTAAACCTACTCTTCTTTTTTTTCAGGTGTCATGGTTTAGCCCCAGTCAGCAACTAAGCACCACGCAGCCGCTCATGCACTCCCCCCCAGCCCTGTGGGATGGGGGTGAGAATCGGAAGAGCAAAAGCAAGAAAACTCGTGGGTTGAGATAAGAACAGTTTAATAATTAGAATAAAATAGCAATAATAGTAATGATAATAACAATGATTAGGATAATAATAATATAATTAAAAGAACAAGGGAGAGGAACAAAACCCAGAAAAAAATCACAAGAGGTGCAACCGCTTACCACCCGCCNGAGGCTGGAAAAGTCCTTGACTAGTTCAGCACTACCCAGCAACAACCAAAACATCGGTGTGTTATCAGTGTTATTCTCATACTAAGTGCAAAACACAGCACTACACCAGCTACAGTGAAGAAAATTAACTCTATCCCAGCCAAAACCATGACATCAGGTTAAAAATTTATTGATTTTTTTTCCCAGTACATAATTTTTCCTTACAAATTTATTCAAGCTTCAGTATATGATACTTTTTATTTCATGCATCTTTGATGTGTTCCTTCACATTACCCATTTCCTTCCTAAGAAAATGCTCAGTATTAGCTCTGCTGCAGTAATACTGTCAATATTTAGTATCACTAGAGCTTTACAATAAGTTTTTTTATATTCTCACATTCTCTCTAATATTCTTATTTTGCCCAAAGCAAAAAAAAAACCCTGAAAACATAACACTAGCAGTCACTGGAAACAGTTTTCAGAATTGTATCGGTGTGGTCTGGTACTGATGGATTTTCCCACCTAGCCTCAGATTCCCAAAACGTCTGCTACAGTCAAAGCAGAATTCTTCAGGATGCTAATTAACATTTTTGAGCTATGCCTGATCTCAGGGCGGGCTGGAGGGCCCACAGTGCTGCGGGTCGTTCTTAGCATCATGCAGGACAGGACGTGATTTGCACTCCAAGGTTACTTATATGCAAATAATTTCTTATTTATTTTTTTTTTTACTATGTACAAAAGATACATGACGAAAAATAATGATCTCTGTCAAAAAGGTTCCTGAATGTGCAGCAAGCTTACCTCATCATTCAACAATCAACTGAATCAGCAAGTTAAGAGAAGAAATTTTTTAAAATATGACAGGGGAGGTGAAGGTTGGTACTAAATCTAATTATCTGAATAATTTACTTCAGCAATTTAGATAGCACATAACCACTTAAGCTTGCAGTACATTATTCAAAAATATATTTATTAAATTTTTTTAATAAGAAATGCATAATTAATATCAAACAATTCTATGGAATCTGTAACTGAAACAAGATAATGACAGTTCTTCAAAGTGTCATTTGGGGAACTTGCTGTCAACTTAAATGCACATATTTTATGTCTAAAGCTGTTTAGTAAGTCAACAGAAATATTCTCTGAATTTAGTGATGTGAACGATATTGTCTATAACATTTATGATATAGAATTATTAAATCCATTAAATTTCATGCTATTTGATGTATAGATTAGAAAAAAACCCAAGCCTTCTTGCTTTTCTTTTAATTCCCACTCATCTAATCAACTTCAAATGTTAAAGTCACGGACTTTAACAAGCTGAATTAAATTATCAAAATGTGCTTTCTGTGTATGCAGAAGAGAACTGCTTTCAAACTTATTTAACATCTCAGCAAACTAATTCTGCATACTTTGCTAATAAGTTCTTCCTGTCAGCAACCCAACTTAAGGTTTGCATAGCATGCATGAACTGTTTCACCATTTTTAATGGAGAACAACAAGATCATGACATACGTAACTTGCTATTTTTTCCAAAATTAGTTTTGTAGGAAAAAAAGCAAAAAATACATGTAGGTGTTCAAATCAAATCCCACTTAAATCACAAATATTTTCTAGTTAATTCTATTAGCACTTTTACGTTTTTACATGCTGTACTTCTCGATAATAATTCAGTTCCAGAAAAGCGAAAATAAAACCATTATATAGTTCATGGAGAAGTGCTGCCATTTTTTAATGCAATACTGCTAATATAATTTTGGAACACACCTGCAAAACAAAGCCGTTTCCGTTCTGAAGAATACCTGAAGTTTCTGCCTGGAACACCTATAAGTTACTGCAAATGTTACTATTACTGTTTTGAGTAACCCAGAAGTGAACCTGAAATATCAGGCTGAGCTCTATCCCAATACTCTTTTTCCAAACAAAAAAAAAAATTAAGCTGCAAATAGTTTACACCCCAGCTTGCCTATTCACTGCAATGTGTATCAGTACCTCTCAAAGACAGATAATCTTTTGCACTACTGCCTAGAAACTTAAAATGACTGTAGAGGGAAAGAAGAGAAAGTTTTTCAGAAATCTAAACAACATAGGACACACACTACTCACATCAGTACCGTACTTTCTTGTTGCTTGCGTCGCAAGAGATTTAATCTTCTCCTTGTAAAGCTGAGCACCACGACTGTTATACTTTGCATTGGTATCATTTGTTGTGCATCCATGTTGATGGAAAAAAGCAGACTATGAAGCAGAAAACAGAAAATGCTATGAGAAACAGGTTTAAAACCTTATGGCATTTAACATAAAAATATATTGCAGTGCAGCAAAATACTCTGCTCCTCTATCTAAATTTAATCTTTTAAATTACCAGGTCTATGTAGACCTCCAAAATAAAACAAAAACACCATTCTGGCAACCTCTCTACATATAAACAGAAGAACAGAAAAAACAAATACATTAGTGGGACGTTTTAAATGCATATACAAATACAAGTTCTCACCATATACAAAGACTCCCAGTTCTGCAACTAACTGTAGAAAGGAAGAGGTAATTGATTGCCAATACCTGTGCTTCAAAGGACATTCCTGACAGTCTAAGAGCCATTGCTTGGCTTCCTCTCTAGCATGCTAGAGAGAACAAGGTATGTTCAATAGCATCAAAATGACTGTATAAAAATGGTCTTCCTTCAAAGAAAAGTATATCTATGCACATGTATATGTATGTACCTATATATATTTATATGCTTGTGTACTTATGCAGAAGTATCAATGAAAAATTTTGTTCATATTTATGATCTTAAACCAAAAGCAAATCAATACACTTATATCAGAGTTCCACAATGTGGAGAAAAAGAGAAAAAAAGAAAAGTTCTTTGAAAGATGAAGACGTGGAAAAGCTGGGCATTTTTTCAGTACCTAGAATTGACGAGCAAATCACGTCATACATTCTTGCACAGAAGAACACATCAGTGTTCTTACTAACTTGCTGTTATTACAGTAGAAGATAAAAAACAAGTTTTCTGATAGGATCAGCAAATCTAGATAACCTAACGTTATGACCTCATACGCTGCAATTGCAAAGCATAAATCTAGTGTACAAGTACCAGACTTCGTATAAAAAATTAAGCAACAACCATGCAAGAGAGCGATAATGCCAGTCAACTTCTGTGATTACAACAGAAATGGTAGGAAACATCACAGATGCCAAAATTATTGTGCATCTTTGCATTTAAATATACACTATCAACTCGATATTCAGCGTTTTTTTTTTGTAAACCCTAATTCTGATCATCATAGAGATTTATTCTGAAAACAAAATGAACCAAGAACACTTCAGATTTTCTAGCAATCCGATACATAGTTACAAAGCTCAGGACTGCTGTTACCCAAGATTCAGCATCACCAGGCAAATAGAGAATACAAATGACTAATGTTAATATTTTAGTGCTTCTAAACAGTAGTTAGTAAAAATAGCATTAAATTGGCATTTAACTGGAACAAAAAGGGAATTATTTTTTAAATGCAATTAGAGGAAAGATGTTAATTTTATTATTTAAATGTCCAGATAGTTTACTCAACTTGTCTTTTAAGTTTCAGGTATCAGGTAATCCAAAACAGGCTATTGTGAATTTGAGGTATTTGAGAGATGGGTGTGGGTATATTAGACCTCTTGGTACAATGTATGATAGGAAACAGTGACATCCAAGCAGAAAGACAAAAAGTGATAAAATTAAATAGTAAAGGCTTATCGTTAAACTTATAGAATATGCTTTCTAAGATTAACTGAGGTACTTTTTAAACTTTGCCATCTCTTTCTTCTGACAGCCTTAAAACCTTTTGCTAAAAATGAAAATATTTTTCATGCAAAACCTCCATCTTCTGATTAGTCAAAACTGTGATTTTCATGTATGTCATGGTTTTAGCTGGGATAGAGTTAATTTTCTTCACTGTAGCTGGTGCCGTGCTGTGTTTTGGACTTAGTAGGAGAATAATACTGATAACACACTGGTGTTTTAGTTGTTGCTGGGTAGTGCTGAACTAGTCAAGGACTTTTCCAGCCTCTCATGCTCTGCCGGGTGCACAAGGAGCCGGGAGGGGAGGGGGCACAGCCAAGGGAGCCAATCCAAACTGGTCAAAGGGATATTCCGTATCATATGACGTCATGCCCAGTATATTAACTGGGGGGAGTTGGCTGGGGGAGGCAGCGATCGCGGCTTGGGAACCAGCAGCAGCAGCTGGTGGGTGGTGAGCGGTTGCACCGCTTGTGGTTTTTTTTTTTGTTTGTTTGTTTGTTTATTATGTTATTATTTTATTTTGGGGCTTTTTGGGGCTTCATTTCTCTCCCTCATTGCTTTCCTTTTTATTATATTATCATTATTATTGTTGTTATCATAATCATTGTTATTATCATTACCATTATTACTATTACTATTTTATTTTAATTATTAAACTGTTCTTATCTCAACCCACGAGTTTTCTTGCTTTTGCTCTTCCAATTCTCGCCCCCATCCCACAGGGGTGGGGGGAGTGAGCGAGCAGCTGCGTGGTGCTTAGTTGCTGACTGGGGCTAAACCACAACAGTCCTTTTTGGCGCCCAACGTGGGGCTGATGTGCCAGGCCATCTAATCAACACAGTCCAGTAAACCCCGTTATCCCTTTCCTCCACCTGGCTGGCTGGAAACATATCCGATGCCCCCTCCCCTCCCGGCTAAGTGGGATAACAGAAACTTGGTAAGTAAAATCATTTAACAGCAGTATTAATAAAGAAATGTATAACTTAGAAAGGATAGGCAGAAGAAAAAGAGGGAGAAGACATCACTTAATTTCTCAAGAAGGCATGCAACTGCTCAGATCTGTAAGCCAGAGATGGTGATCTGCTGAATGCCTAATTAAGGAAAAAAAAAAAAAAAGAAGGTTGATCAGAAAATGCAGAAGTGGAAGATAAATAATAATGACCCTGAATTCATTATTCTTTGTATGGAAATTGAAAAAAAAAATAGAAAAACCAGCAGAATATGGAAGTGTTAGACTTAATGAAAGCATATTCAGCAAGCTCAAAATTTTTAAGAAAAAGCCTATGGAAAGCAAGTTTGGGTGAAGTTTCTTAAAGAAACAACATTAAGGACAAAGCACAAATGAAGAAAGATAAGGGGTAAATGGAATTAGAAGAAAAGTAGAAACTGCCTAGGAAAGTTGCATGTTTCCTCACTGGGTGGGTCAACTTAGGGAAGCAATCTCAGTGGTGGTGGTCAATCTTTGAAAAAACATGGGAAAATAGGCAAGATTCCAAAGAGCTGACAGAGGAAAACATCCTCTTTTAAAAAGGAGATTGAGAACAATACAACAGTCAACTTCTATTTACAAAATATTGTGTAAAAAACTTACTTGTAAGTACATAAAGTTGAAAGTAACAGCCAATACAAATTGGCCAAAACCAAAACACTATTTCTTCTCTGACAGTGTAGTATGTCTTATCTTGACTTCAGCTGTACCTCAGGTATAAGTCAGACCTTGACTTCAATGTGACTCTTGACAGCGACATGATTTTTGGCATGATACTTTAATAAACCATGCAAGGATATATGGTCACAGGAAAATGCCCATAAGCTAGGTTTACAAGCTGTTGGAAAGACATCATTCAGCAGCTGTCAATGTTTCACTGTTAAATTAGACACGCATGGACAAGGAATCTGATCTGGCATTTTCAGTGATTTTTATTAATGACTTTAAGAAAAAATAAAACGTTTGCAGATTATACCAAGAGGGAGAAGTTGCAAGTATGGAGGGTGAAATCAGCATTCAAAGGAATTCTTACTAAGGACAGACAATAGCTTCCAAACCTAACAAGCTTCAATGTGCAAAGCAAATACTCAGGAGTACATACAGCATTTGCATTTCCTCCAACTTGCATGCATCTCAGCTGAAACCAAGACCAATTGGAATCCAGTTCTGTAGATCTAAACAGAAGGAAGCATTTTTAATATTATCTCCACAGCCATTTAAAATATCTTTTTCTTTTTTTGTAGTGTTCATCTCCCCCCTTTTTTTCTAAAGTGAAAAACATGCATCTATAGAAAAAAAAATATCTGCAACAATAAACAATGTGCAAAATAAATTCATAAAGTCATGTAGAACTGCCAGTTTTTTAAACTGTACAAGTTTGAAAAATATGCACCCTCTGGCTGTCAGGTTTTTCCTTTCAAAATGCACCAGTAAGGTACATTTTCAGGAATCACATTTGAACTCTGAAAACAGCAGATGACAATCACATGTAATGGACAAAGCAACAATTCAAATGTCATATCACAATAAAAATTTGGGGCCCAATGAGTATGAGGAGAATTAATACTGTGATCATTAGGAACGGATTCTTGAGAGGCCTCTTGTAATGCTCTTGTATCCAGCAAAAAGGCAGCAGAGGAAGAATATGGATCTAAGTTGATGGAAAACGGCTGCTTTTATCTGCAATCCATTCTTGAATGCATTGCTCTCACCCACTTCAAGCAGAACCTTCCGTTTCAAATATGTAATTATTGATTAGGCCAAAAAGGCCCCCAGGCCATCAGTTAGGACACTCGCCTGAAATGTGGCAAACTCAGGGTGCTGATTTACTGCACCAACTGATTGACTGAGCTAAACCATCACCAAAGAGCCCTTGACACTACCCCAGTACTAGCAGTCAGGTGACACCGTAACAAACTACTTCAGGAAGAAAAGCTGGCAAAATGCTATTTAGCCATCTGCACTGGCGTGCCAGGGGGTCAGATTATCTTTATAAGCAAGACACTGCAACACTGTCGAAGATGATAAACTAATGTTTGCCTCATTCTTGATTTGGAGGAATGATAAAACACTTCAACACACTTACTTGGTTCTTCACTTTCATCATCTTCAATGTAGCAACAAATGTGCACTACTAACACAACAAGCAGGTAATGGGAATAAGTGCATGGTACAAATTCTACTGAACCCTACCTATTTACCTAATTCCCAAGCAGCTATCAGATACATCAAAGCCAATACAAACATTCAAAAAGTCTGAATCAGTAGTTGAGAGAAGAATGGGTTTTCCTCTCCAAGCAGGTATCTGAACAAACAAACAAAAACATTAAAAGACGCAGTTTTTACTATAAAAATATACAAACTACTACTTACCGAATGAAACTCAAATGAACACCAAGTGATCGATGGGTCCCTGAACAATCAATACAGAGAAAAACTCCATATGTTATGCTTGCCCAGCTAGGGTTCTTTGCTCCGCAGTCAAAACATACCTTAAAGAAAATGAAGATCAGTAAGAGGACTTCAGCATAACCATATCTTATAGTTGTATTATAAGTCATGCTAACACCCTTGCAGTGATCAAACTTAATTAACTCATCCTTACAGCATCTGTTGACATGACAACTTTATATTATCCTAATTTTATAAATATAAAGCGGAGTTATGCAATCTGCCCACGCTTGTGTCTTCGACTAGTGTGTGAAGTCACTTGTGTGACTTTGACTCCTAACTAGACAGGACTACGTGCCTTCCTGGTTTCTGACTATAACCATTGTACAGATGGGCCACAGCTTGAGAAACCGTGGGTCAGAGAACCCACATCAGTCTAGTTCAAACACACATTTAACACAGTACTTCCAGCACTACTGAAATACGAAAGCGTTTAAGAACTATCTTCCCAAGGGCAGGCTCTCTTCATGACGTACCGCTGAGTCTACTCTTTCTGCGACTGCAGTTATCAGCAGCACTAATGACATCATTATCTACTTTCCTACAGAGAATCCTTGAACCTTAGAGCAAGCCTCTGAAATCCAGCGGTGTGAGGAAAGCGTTCACGCTGTGTACTGCCTAGCTGAGCACTCTCTGCCAGACGTGACTACTTGTATCATGTATCACACATGTATTGCTCTATCAACCTTTTAACTGTCCGTATCATAGACCAGTAAAAAAGCAAATATGCCTACAATTATTGTATAGACAAACCCAAGAATTTCTTACCCTCTGCCACTATGTTAGACTCCTAACATTCAGCCAAAACTACAAGAGGTATCTGTGTCTACATCTCACACGCTTTGCAGGTCTGCAGACTACAACTTTCAAGGCTTGCTTCAGTTATTCTGAATTTTTTACTTCTTTAGCCAAAGAAAGCAAGAACAAAAAATTTATCTGATAAAATTCCACTTTCAAATGCAACAAAGAACAAAAATTTAAAGAGAAACAGCTATTCCTAGTTAATGCCATGTGCACACATCAATTCCTGTATGAAAGCACTTGATTATCTGATCAGTGTTTTTTTCAGTTGTATTTATAAAGGCTACAGAGTACTTCTACAGTAAAAGCATCCACCTGTACGTACAGTCAGTGGCATCTACTAAGAAATAAGTCCACGGAGAGACAAGCTTTTACACACAAATTGATGGAGTTCTGATCTGCAACTTTTATCCTTTAGCATCCTCCTGTAAATCTAACACATCCTCAGATAGCAAGGGAAGTTCTAGCTATATGCAGGAAGAAAAAAAAGAAAGTTTATTCCAAGTCAGCTGGGGACATATGGAACACCCTACAAGCAGGCCACAATGCTTCCAGCACCTCCTTGCAAGGCTGAAAAAAAAAAACCAAACAGGTTAAGGAGTCTTGCTAGAAGCTCCATTGGTACAACTAAATAGAGATTTCTGTCTCTATTTATTTTGTACATACCCAGTCAAAGAAGCCCTGAGTTTGCATTCAAGTCAGCTCACCTACCATCCACCTGAATTAGTTTCAAGTACATGCCCAGAAGAAGTCTGAGGCTAAACTCCTCAATCTAGTATGGGTCTATTAAGCTGTACAGTTTATCAGGCACAAGCAAAGTCCACCAGCAGATCCAGCATTAGCTCTTCCGACATACCAACATTTTAAGTCTGAGCTTCAGCTAGGCGAATGACTGGTAACACAAACAGAAAGCATGGAGGTCACAGTTTCTGTGTGTGCAAGTCCCCTTTATCTCTCTACACGTTTATGTATCCCACTATTGTATGTGGAAATCGGGTCATTCACTAACATACAGCAGAAAGAAGAAATAAGACAAAAGCTACACAGAATGAGTGACAAAAGGAGGGGTTAGAGGAAGGCCCTGAAACAAGCACAAATGGAAGAATGATATACAGGGAGTGAGGGAAAAAGAAGAATGAATAACTCTTCATGTATGCCATATTCTAAGAAATCACACAGCCTTAGTAGTCAGAACTACTTTTTCCCAAATCTCTCAATTCTTTAGAGTAGTTCCTTAAAAAAACCCCATGATCCTCATCTTCATTTTAAATTGGCTGTTTTGGGGCTTTTTCTTACAAGGCCGAAAGGAGGATGGGGACAACAAAACAGAAGAAAATTCTGCTTGAAACCAAAGCAAACAGAACAGCCCTGGTCTCTCTTCTAATATAGGAGAGCAAAGCAGACTTACAGTCATAAGACTTGTAGAAATTCCCTGGAGCACAAATGGAAAACGAGAATCTTGATTATCAGTGGGTGGTTAAAAAAAATCCCATGTCCAAAAAATTTCCCTTATAAACATCCCTAAAGATCCTCCTCCTCAGTACAATTGTAAACACTTCTTAATTTCAACATCCTAAAAGTCAATTGCATCACCTTGGAAGCTAGCTGCCACAAAGCAGTATAGCTCAGTATCTTCATTCATACAGGACTCTCTATCAACCACCAGACACCTGTGAAAATTACTCACATGCATAAAAACTGTAGCTTTTAGGACTGTGATGCAAGTAGGAACATCTGCTTTTTTTTGTGAAAGTAATAAGAACTGCCATGTTATGCAACAGAAATAGAAGCATGTTTCATTCACATTTAGGCTAATTTTGCTTAGTTTTCTCAATTTTTAAAGTGTGTCCCACCACATAAATTTTAACAAGAATTGGAAAAAAAAGCAAACAACAAATTAAACCCAATTTCAGAGCCACCCTACGAAATCATTTCCATATCAAAAACAGATAAAGTGGATTTTCTTTACTGATTTAGGCACAACTAAGATATCAAAATCATTATAAAAATCAATTTGAAGGATAAGCTGAAATAATCTATTGCTTTTAAAATACTCTTGCATTCTTTTTACTTATTTTGTGTTAAAGCATTTTAGGACAGCCTAGATTCAGTAACAGCCACTTTGAAAAAAAAAAAGAGCTGAAGCCCCAATTCAGATGTTTGTACCAGAGCAAACACAAAGACTCGGGTATAATCCACAGCAAGCAGTCATTAAATCATACGACATCCACCTTGAACAAGATACCTATGTTAATAAATACATACTATCCATTGCTATTGGATATAGAAATGTAATAACATATAGACTATGGAAATGTTAGTTTTGGCACTTCAGAAGCCGTGAGCAGGTTCAGCAAGCTTATCCCTGTGGTCATGGTTACATAGACACTTTCAACCTCCCACGTAGCAGGGCTACTGCCACAGGCTGGCAGCTCCTTGTGCTTGCCATTCCTAGCGTGCAAGGCTACCATACAGCTGCATCAACGTTAAAGCAGCTAAAACTCAGGAGGCTGTTTCACACTCGGTCAAAGGCGATCCAAATCGAAGCAGCTACTCCCTTCGTTACCAGCCACCATACCCAGATACGCTTTCCTCCTTCTCTCGCATCAGCAATAATCATCACACTTGTTGATCCCACTGGAAACCGGGACTGCACTGCTTTTGACTCAGAGCAAAGGTAGGTGCAACTCACATCGCAACCACATGACCAGTAATGCCAATATAAGGGAGGGAACAGGAGTGTTTGCCACAGAGGGAAGCCAGGGCTGCCCTTTTTGGAAGTGTCACAGTCTTAGAATGACTTAAGCGAGACATGATGCATTACACTCTGGGGCAAAAAAAACCCACCCGCCACCACCCACAACACACGCTGTAATAACAAAACCGAACAACTGATAAACCATCACCACAACACGCATACTCAGTTTTCAGCCAGTTCAGATCCTTGACCATGGTCTCCAGAAACATGAATACTATCATCAACAAAAGAAAAGAAAGAACCAGAGAGAAGGGAATAAAAAACTACCACTTCCAGAGGAACAGATTTATGCCAGATTAAAAGAGATGGTATGGCACAACCTCAGGGTGCAAGTCTTCAAAACAAGTGAGCTTTACAAACATTTAAGATAACGATACCGGGTAGCTTGGGGACTATGAATGGGCATTTTTGTATTTACAAAAGACATACAATTTAGTAATTGTAACATGTTTACATCGTCAGGCAGTGCTATATTACATAATACACCAAGAGCTCAAAAAAAAGCGCTATTTCTCATGCCATACAAAGCAAACTAAAATCAAATTACAGATATGTTAATTTCAAGACAATTATTCAAATATCAGTTTAAACACACAATAATCCACAAGTTAAACAGCACATTTATTTAAACAAGAAATATTTTCCTAAACTCATGTGCACTAAGGACTACTGCAGCGTACCTAGCAGAGTATAAATGTACATGCCTGCTTATAGTAGGCAGCCAGCAAGCCCAGATGCTGCACTGAAGAGATACCAGTTCTTTCTAAACTATATACATAAACAACACAGCTAAAGCATATCACTAAGCTTTTAATACAGAACCTTTCCAATATTTGCATTTCTTTCCCACATCTTTAATTTCCCAGCAGAAAAGCCCTACCAGTAAAAGAGGCAGACCGCATGAGAAGAAAAGAGAAAGGAAACAAAACAAGATGTAATCAAAGACGAGAAGATAAATTGATGACAGCAGCTTTTACTTAAGAAGACTGGTCAGATAAACAGGCACAGGGGAGCTGTGAGATCTAAGCTGCTGCTGTTTCCCACTCTCCTTCCTCTGCCTTTACAAGTCAAGACCACGCTTCGCTGCAGTGTTAATGAGTTCTCTGCACCCGAGCTACTTACTTCTTTCAAGCTGACCCAGTGTGAATGGCAGCACACACTGTGCCAATATTGCTTTGTCAACATTGGCACTAAATTTTTACACAGCACCTGACATGACTGCAAGGACAAACAGATATGCCTGAGCAACCACAGGTACCACCGCCACCTTACTCAGTCCAGCTCAGTAACAACGAGCTCAGAACTGTTCGAGGCACTCCATCCTTGGGTTTTCCACCCTCACCAGCTATGGGCAGTACTTTCTCACTCTCCTGCGATCCCAATACGAAAAAAAAGCATCACAAGAGCATCACAGAACCACTTGATCTCTCAGACACAGTGCCAGTGAATTTCAGGAGCTTGTAAAAGATCTTCTCTCTGTTGGGACTAGGACCTTTCCTTCGCCCCATTGCAAAGGCAAGTTTTAGGAACACTTGTGTTAGAAACTAGTTGGCAAGTGTTCATCTTTGAGCCATGCTTTCCGAGAAACCAGACGTGTGCCCAACTGCCCACACCGTCTTAATGATTTGCGTTCAAAGCATGGAAATCAGTTTTGGACTGAAGACAGACCTCCAGACTCATGTTCCCAGAAAACAAAACCACGGTGTTTCTTCGTAATTGTTTCTGACTGTATTTCTCGGACGCGCTCACAGCGTATATCGCAATGCCAATGCAATGGAGCAGAAGGCACTGAAAGGCAGCACAGGAGCACGTAGCTGCTGAAGGTACCCCGCAGCCTGAGGCGCCTTCCCCAGCTCCCAGCTGGCCACCCCACGCCTTCGTGCATGAGGGATACTCATAAACCAACAGGGCTTTGCAACACTGAAAAACCAAAGCCGCCACTGGATGAGTCCAACGTGACGGGAAAAACATCAAACTTTTATCGCAAACTTTTTTGAGGGTGCCAGAGCAGCGGCCCAGGCTGCCCAGAGAGGCTGTGGAGTCTCCTTCCCTGGAGCCATTCCCACCCCGCCTGGACGCGGTCCTGTGCCCCTGCTCTGGGGGTGCTGCTCACGCAGGGGGGCTGGACGGGGGGAGCTCCAGAGGTCCCTTCCGACCCCTGCCGTCCTGTGATCGCCACAGAAAGCGGCTGTGCCACCGCGGGCTTTTGCGTCGTTGATTAAAAACAAAAAACAGAAACCCAAATAGCAAAAAAAGAAAAACACATTCAAGACTCCACGTCATCACTCTTTAGGAACCTGCTTTTTATTTTTAGCTGAGCCGAGCTGACCCTGCTCCCAGCGACCCTTAGGCACCGGGTGCCCGAGAGGAGCTGCGCTGCCCCGAGTCGAGGCTTCACCCGCAGGGCCCGGCGGCCCCCGCCCGCGGGCCGGCCGAGCTGCCCAGCCGACGGCGAGGCGAGG